>RAOC01000078.1:0-17044 GCA_009804845.1 Neurospora sp. FGSC 26637
GGCGGAGGTCGGTTCGCGTAGGAGCTCGGGCCGGTGGCAGGGGGTCCGGGAAACGGAGGAGGGGACGGGAACGCGCCCGAGGGCATGCGCTGGGTTCCGTAGCCCGAGTCTTGGGAGATATGGCGACCGGGCGAGGGTCGAGTCTGGTGGTGGTTATAGTCTATATACGACTGCTGGTGCTGTTGTGGGTGTGGTGCCTGACCGGGTGTAGTGGGCGGCTGGGGATATCCCGAGTGGTGTTGCTGCTGCTGCTGATGATGATATGACTGCTGTCGCTGGGGTAGTTGAGGATGTTGGGGAGGATGTTGGGAGTACTGCGGGTGTGGTGGCTGCTGCTGCTGTTGCTGCGGCGGTGGTCGGTCGGGCGTGGACGCGGCGGCGCGAGGAGCGACAGGGCCGCTGCTGCTGTCGTTGAGGACGTTTCTCAAGTCCATGTTGGCGATTTTGGTGTTGCTTCTTTATTAGTCGTACTATTACAGTAATTCCGTCCTTGATGTGCTTCTTCTTGAACTGGCGCTGCTTTCCTCACACGTTGCTCGGCTGTTGACTCTTTGTCTCTGCCGCGGACCATGGGACAAAGGCTCGGGATTAGGTATGTTGGGTGTCTTGCAATGTGTCCTTTGTGTGAATCGCGGCGACTTGGATGGAGGTGGAAGCGGCAGGTGTCGCGCATAGGGCTCGAATTACGATCGGTGCGCTCGATTGAAAAGGACGTGGTCATAGAATGGTGTCGCGATTGGGAAACATCACATCGTCATGGCGCAGGACTCGAATGTCGGGCAGAGTTGAGGAGACAATGCAGGCTGAATTGGGGTTCGATGGCGTCTGGTCTGGTCGCAACAAGGAGGGTCTCTGGCGATGCGAATAATGGACCGTCGCGGGCAGAAGGAACTTGGTGTCGTGGGAATCTGAACAATCGAATTGCAATATCAAGAGAGTCCTTCTTTGTCCAATACTCGAGGCGCAGTTTGGAGAGATGTGGTGGTGGGCGGTGATGTTGCTGTCTGTGATGGTCGCGGGAGCTGATGTCGGAGCTGACAGAGAGATCATGGATAACTAAGAGTTCAACAAGGTAGCTCCCTCCTATCCCATGTCGCGAATGTGTGGGGATGCTGAATGTTGAAGATGGACAATGGGATCTCTCGACTGGTGAGAATTGACGAGAGGACCGACGGCCGTTCACGGGCAAGCCTATTACCGTCCAGTGTTGCACCAGGAGAAAAAAGAGAATGGAAGAAAAAAAATAGAGGCTAGAGTATCATCATGACATTGTCCCGCGAAAACGCTAGTACCATGTCAGGAAGCTTAAGTAGCACTCATTCCGCTATCTCAATGCCACACAGATCATGTGGGAGCGTGTTAGTGCAGGCTATATGGCTGCTCATCTCCAACCGGAGACTGCATATGGACGGGAAAGACAAGTTTCTGTCTGTTCTCTCCCTGGAGATTTCCATATCCCACTATTGACGGGAACTAGAGTAGGCATAGCCCGCGCCAACATGCATCCGCCATCAAGAGATCAACATAGCCAAGAGTGCACACTTCTTGTGCAGCGCAAACAGTAAACAACCACCAACAAACGACATGAGGAGGGACCAACTGAAAGTTGAAGAGGTTAAGAAACCAGCTCGGATTGAAGAGTGAAGAGCGGATGATGGCCATCGGATTAAGAAGGGAGAAAGAGTACAGCCAAGACTTGCTGATATTCGAAAACAGTTTGAAGCCAGGGTGAGTAGTCCAAGAGCAGATATTCAAACTTGGAATACTGGCACATGTTCAAGTAGCATGTACCTTTGTACCTTGTGTCCTCATCCAAGTCAATGGCGTGGACATAACCACACCATTTTGATGAAAGTATTTCTCGAGAATGAATTGCGTAAATAGCCATGTAGTTTGCTCTTACGATAGTGCTTAGAGCGCTAGGTACCTCAAGATATCTCCATGTTTTTGGTGTTTAATGAGTCTCGACTGGAACTGTCTTTGGAGTCTGGAGAGTCTTTGAGTTGGGGAGAGATGCTTTCGGCCTGGCTCGTGCGCTGGCTCTTAGAGCTGTCCAGAGATAAGACAAATTAGGTACGTACCTCTCAACAACTGGAAAATCTCACCTTCCGTTCACTCCCTCATTGGTTAAAAGTCAAGGTACTTGGGTACATCCACCCAGCAAGGGACCCACTCAAGGCAGGAGCTCCCTGACGTGGATGCTCGGCCGTCAGTTCGTCACTGCAAACCACGGCAGGCTCCCACCAGCCAACCAGAACCTCTCGTTCCAGCGCCCGCCAGCTCCATCGATGCACTGCTGGGTGACACTGGTATCTCGACCTTGACGGCAACAACTGATCCCGTTTCCACTCACTCGATCCATTCCTCGCCCAACAAACAACCCAAACCGCCTCCATATCCCATCACCACCACGCGGCGCACGAGGACGCTGCTTTCTGCAACAGCCCGACATTAATAAACACCCAGAAACCAACAGACAAGCAGAAACCGCCACCGCGAAGCTACCTGCTAAACCATCAAGATAAGATGCCCGGCCTCGTCACCGCGACCGGCGTGTTGGCCTTCCTCGCCGATGAGGAGCCCGAGCTCAAGGTCTTCGCCCTCAAGACCCTCAACGATGATATCGACACCGTTTGGACCGAGGTCGCTGGCGCCTTGACCCACATGTGAGTAGCTCCCTGATACCCTATGCCAAGCTAGCTTCAGCTGGGCAACCGAGCTGATCTGTCTGTCTCCCCAGTGAGGCCCTCTACGAAGACGAGACCTTCCCCGAGCGCCAACTCGCCGCCCTTGTGCTCGCCAAGGTCTACTTCCACCTCCAAGCCTACAATGAGAGCATGACCTTTGCCCTGGCTGCCGGCCCCCTCTTCAAGCTCGACGCCCCCAGCGAGTTCGAGGAGACCATCATCTCCAAGTGCATCGACCAGTACATTGCCGTCTCGTCTCTCCACCATACCCCCTCCAAGAAAGATCTGCCCGCCCTCTCGACCGACCTTGGCAGCGGTGCCATCGATAGCTCGGCTCTGATCTCCCCCACTACGCCCTTCTCGCAATCCTCGGTTCCCTCCAAGTCCCTTCTTGCGCGCGCATCGTCCGACGACAACACCATCCTGGATCCCACCTTCCAGCCTACCAAGGAGACCCGCTCCGCCTCGATAGCCCAGGTTCACGATACCGCCACTCAGGTTGCACTTCAGAACGTCATTGAGCGCCTGTTCGAGAACTGCCTGAAGGAGGGCAAATACAGACAGGTGGTGGGCATTGCTGTTGAGGCCAAGAACCTCGATGTCCTGCGTCGCGTCATCAAGCGCGCCAACGAGGATGTCAAGTCTGGCAAGGCCAAGGTGCAAGAAGGTAGCCAGGGACCGGCCGAGGAGCTCATGGACTATGCCCTTAGCATTTGCATGGACATTGTCCAGGAACGCGGCTTCCGCACCGAGATTCTGCGCCTGATCCTCGACCTCCTAAACGACATCCCCAACCCGGATTACTTTGCCATCGCTAAGTGCGTTGTCTATCTTGATTCGGACGAGGAGGCGTCCCGCATGCTCCGCCAGCTGGTTACCAAGGGAGAACAGGACTCGATCGCCATTGCGTACCAAATCGCCTTCGATCTTTACGACAACGGCACCCAGGAATTCTTGGGCAAGGTCATCAAGGCTCTGCCCTCCGGCGAGCCACCCAAGCCCAAGCCTGCCGAGGAAAGCAACGATGCGGCTGCTGAGCGTGAGCCTCTTCTGGAAGGTCAGGAGAACTCCGAGGAAGAACTACCTGAGGAGGTGGCCAAGGTCTACAAGAACATTCGCACCATTCTGGACGGCAGCAAGGCCATCAAGCTCAACCTCGAATTCCTCTACCGCAACAACCACGCCGACATGAGCATTCTCAACAAGGTACGCGACAGCTTGGACGGCCGCAACTCCATTTTCCACAGCGCCGTCACCTTCTGCAATGCCTTTATGAACGCTGGCACTACGAATGACAGATTCTTCAGGGATAACCTCGAGTGGCTAGGAAGGGCTGTCAACTGGTCCAAGTTCACGGCCACTGCCGCGCTCGGTGTCCTGCACCGTGGCAACGTCACCCAGTCTCGCAAGCTCCTCGAGCCCTACCTTCCCCGCCCCTCTGGCGTCAGCACGGGTTCCGTCTATAGCCAGGCCGGTGCCCTTTACGCTTACGGTCTGATTCACGCCAACCACGGCGCTGATGCTCTGGACTACCTTCACCAACAGTTCAAGGACGCCGACCAGGAGGTCATTCAGCACGGTGGCGCTTTGGGTCTGGGTATTGCCGGCATGGGTACTGGTAACCAAAAGATCATTGAGGATCTGAAGGAAGCTCTCTACTCTGACTCGGCTCTCAACGGTGAGGCCGTTGGTGCGGCTATGGGCTTGATTATGCTGGGAACTGGTCACGCCGCCACTATTGATGCCATGTTCACCTACGCCCACGAGACTCAGCACGAGAAGATTGTACGCGGTATCGCCTTGGGCATTGCCCTCATCATGTTTGGACAGCAGGAGAGTGCCGACAGGACGATCCAGCTTCTCCTTGCGAACCCCGACCCTATTCTCCGCTATGGTGGTGTTCTCACGCTCGCCATGGCCTACTGCGGAACCGGCAGCAACAAGGCCATTCGCAAGCTTCTTCACCTTGCCGTGAGTGACGTGAACGACGACGTCCGCCGTGTTGCCGTCATGAGCTTGGGCTTCATCCTCTTCCGCAAGCCTGGCAGCGTTCCTCGCATGGTCGAGTTGCTCGCCGAGTCTTACAACCCGCATGTGCGCTATGGCTCGGCCATGGCCCTCGGTATCGCGTGTGCCGGAACCGGTTTGGATGAGGCGATTGACCTGCTCGAGCCCATGATGAAGGACCCTACCGACTTTGTCCGCCAGGGTGCCCTCATCGCTCTCTCCATGATCTTGGTTCAGCAGAACGAGGTCATGAACCCCAAGGTTGCGGCCATCAGGAAGACGCTTAAGAAGGTTGTTAGTGACCGCCACGAGGAGCAGATGACCAAGTTCGGCGCCTCGCTTGCCCTTGGTATCATTGATGCTGGTGGTCGCAACTGCACCATTGGTCTTCAGACCCAGACTGGCAACCTCAACATGGCTGGTATTGTTGGTATGGCTGTGTTCACCCAGTACTGGTACTGGTTCCCCTTTACCCACTTCTTGTCTCTCAGCTTTGTTCCCACGTCCATCATTGCTCTCGACAGTGATCTTGCCATCCCTAACCTCAAGTTCTATTGCGCTACTCGTCCCAGCCTGTTCGACTACCCACCGGAGCAGGAGGTCAAGGTGGAGGAGGGACCCGCCTTGGTCACCACTGCTGTTCTGTCTACCACGGCGCAGGCCAAGCGTCGGGCCCAAAAGAAGGAGAAGGCGCAGCGTCGTGAGAGCATGGACATTGACACGCCGGCTGTTTCCAAGACCGCCTCCCAACCTCCTGCCGAGGACAAGATGGATATCGACGAAGATAAGAAGGTCGCCGCTAAGCCTGAAGAGTCCAAGGACAAGAAGGAGGGTGAGTCTGGCGATAAGGAGGCAACTGCCGCCACTGACGCCAAGAAGAAGGCGGAGAAGGAAAAGGTTGGCTACGAGATTGAGAACATGTCTCGTATTCTGCCCGCTCAGCTCAAGTACATTAGCTTCCCGGCTGGACGTTATAAGCCAGTCAAGAAGGTGAGTTGCCCTGCACTTAATCTACACTTGTATCCTCTGTGTACTAACTTTGTCCAGCCTACCGGTGGTCCCCTTCTCCTCTTCGATACCCAACCTTCGGAGCCCAAGGTCCTCCTCGAGGAAAAGCTCAACAAGGTAACCACGGAGCGTGCTCCCGTCGCCGGCGCCGGCGCTTCCGGTTCCAGCGACGGAACCCCCCGTCTCTCTGGTGGGGCCGCCCAATCCCTTCTCAGTCAGCTCCAAGGAACCGGCGCCTTCAACCGGTCTAGCATGAGGGAACTCAGCGAGTTGCTGCAGCTCGGCCAGCGTATGGAGCAGGATGCTGCTGCTGCTGAACGCGGGGAGAGAAGAGTTCGCGGTTCTGGGAATGCCGCTGCGGGCAGTGGAAGTGGTGCTGCGGCTGGAAGCGGTGCTGGTGCGGCTGCTGCTGCGGCGGTGTTGAATGCTGTTGATGAGGATGGCGAGGGTGATGAGGAGGCGCCGACGCCGGCGGAGTTTGAGTACTTTACTGATGCGGAGGCGGATGATGAGGAATAGATATCTAAGCGGAAGCATGACGAGTAGATAGATGGAGGATGGAGGGTGAAGAATGAAGAATAGACGGGGGATTGATTGTATCATGTCTGACCCTGGTTGTACAATATTTTTGCAGTGAGGCCTATCATCAGCGATATTAGAATTATCAGCGTATTCTGGCAGTTCATCACACTACTTGGGATTTTACATATTTACCTCAAAAACTGATTTATCCAAGCAAAGTATCGCGATTGTTGACATCCGCGTAGTAGAAAAGTCGAGATAAATTACGAGGTAGATGTACATGTTCCTGCACTAACATCCTTCGCCGCTGCCAAGCGCTTTTCTTGTTAAGACCCTAATAATTGTCTCTGAATCACATGCAACAGCCCTACCAGCGGATCCCAACAGACGCGACGTCATCGACCCGTCCAGGTCCAGGACCCTGTGGAACGATTTCTTGGCAGCAATGACGACGTCGTTCGTTTGCTTGTGTCTGTACCTTGATGGTCACCTCGTTCCTCATCTGAAAAGATTGATCTTCAGGGCATTTCTTCTCACTCATTTCCCTCTCCACTCCTTCCTCAACTCCTCCAAGAATTCATCCTCAGATTTCCCAGTCTTCATATCCACCAGCCAGTCTACAACCTAGAAGAACAGAAACAGCAACAGCACTCAAGGACATCACAAAACCTTCACGACATTACGACAACAAATAACACCGCTCTCAACTGCAAAAAAATGGCGCCTCCACGCAAACCAGAAGACTACACCCTCCGCGTCACCGCCGGTCCCTCCTACGACCTCTCCACGCACGTCCAAGTACCCATCAATTCTTCCAGGTTAACTCATATTGAGTCTGACGAAGGGATGGACATCGACCTCAACGTGCGCATCCAGAATTACCGCGGGTTGCCGAGAAACTCCCCTTCTACTTCTCCCTACTTCGATAAGGAGCCGCATAAATACAACAAGGATCAGTATTCGATTGGGATGAGATTTACGCCGAAACGTCCCAAGGGGGTGACGGGGAAGCCGGATGGGAACGGGACTCAGAAGAACGGGAACGAAGAAGACAAAGGAATTTCGGCAGCGGACCTACAGTTCGGCAACGACTTTGATCATCCTATTCGGAATTATCTGCCTCCGGGCGTGAACACAGCGATGAATATTCTCAAGTGGTGGATCGATCCGGGATTGGAAGGGGATGCGTACGCGGATGAACCGTTTCTTTATGGGCCTGCTTTGTCAAGTTTTAATGCTGTGAGGGTTGGGGCCGGGGCATATGACGAAGAAGGGGGTGGACTGTGGGTGGAAGAAGGCGCCAGTTCTGACGATGATGATGAGGATGATGATGAGGAGGACAAATCGGCGGAAGGAGCGGAAGAGAAACAGGAGAAGAAGGGGGCCGAGGGCGATAACCATGGAGCTTCAGCTGGACAAGGGCCCAAGAGCAACAGCAGCAGCTCCAGCAAAAAGTGGAGATCACAAGTCCTCGCAGGCTCCGGAGTCGGTAACGACCCCAAGAAGCGCCAAAAGTGGGCGTTAAAGGAAGATGCAAAGAAGAAGTGGGTGTGGGAGTATGGCAGAACATACGCCGTCGATTTCTATAACCCCTACATTGATTTCGGCAAGTGCGAGCTTAAGTTACCCGGGTTTGGAGTGAATGTGTTGAGGTATTGGGATGGGGAGACTGGGTTGAGGTATGTCTTTATCTTTTTCTTCATTTTCATTGCTTTCTCGCGTTCATTTCGGATAATGTTCGTCATTTTACATTTCTTTCAACCTTACTACTACATTGACACCTTACTCATTCTCATTTTTAAATTTTTTTTTTTTTTTAATATATATCCTCGCTGCCCTCCACTCTGTACAAAAACTCAAACTAGGTGTAACAACTAACAACGAAACAGATACGTCCTCCGCAACCGCGTCACCAAAAAACCCTACCTCGTCATCCTCTTCACCCTCTACCCCAACGACGCAGTGAATGAAGACGGCACGCTCAAGCCTGATGCGTTGAAGGCGACTGCTAGGGCTAGCGGTGGTGGAAAGACTGAGGAGGACGATGTCGATGGGGAGGGTGATGCGAAGGCTGCTGCGGATAAGAAAGAAGTAGACGGCGGTTTCAAGGAAGACAAGAAGACACTGGATGAGGCTAGGGAAAAGTTGGAGGGTGTTGCCTTGAGCGAGGGCCCGAAGGGAGGAAATGGAGGCGCGGGAGCGGCTGGAGGTGATGATGATGTTGATTGAGGGGAATGGGTCCTGGTAATGGGTATTGGTGAGAGAGAAATAGGAGTTGGGAGTCAGTGTGTCAGTCAGTGGTGATGAATGATATCTTAAGAGGTATCCTAAGTAGTTGTACTTGATGTTTATTGATTCACCTACATAACGCAAAGTTTTTGAACTACCTTATCATCCGCATGCTCGCTAACTACCACCCCGGCACCCCCCACACTGGTATTTCACAGCAGAAGGCGACTTTTTTATTGAATGGAGGCACTGTAGTAGATTGACGCTCCTTCTTCCTTTCTCTCTCTCGAGAAAGGAATGGACTCGCTGACTACCTACCTATCTATGCCTAGTGCTGTATCTGCTGGCTGGCTTCCCCAAGTCTTGTACTTCCCGTCTAAGGTAGTGGCGAAGAAAACCAACCACCAAGTGTGCACTAACCCATTTCCAAGTCCAGTCAGGCAGGTATGTGACATCTCTCGGCTCCGGGGCTAATTGCTGAAGGCGCCGAGGATCGAGAGAAAGTCAACACGGGCACCATGTCAAATAACCTACATACCTCTAGGTACATACCAGTATGTGTGCCCCTTCGTTCCTTCCTGATGCCGATATCCATTCCCCCATCCGTCGTGTTTCCTTGCCTTCCTCCAGTCGTCAGGTAAGTGTAACCAAACACTTCAATTTTGGGTTGTAACTTGTAAGTGGCACCGGGTAGGTATCCGTGCATATATATCCTTTTCCTTTTCGCTTGCTCCAGTCCTGCTTCCGCTTGCTCCTGCGATGTGGTGCCCTGTCTGGTTTTCCCGTTTTCAGTTTTGTAAAAAAAAAAAAAAAAAAAAAAAGAAAAAAACCATAAGGTCATTCAAACACGCCAAACAACAACAAGTTCTTCATGTCTCCCTTGTGCTCCTGGCCTTGTTGGTTGGTGATGCGCCCTTTATTGGTGTTGGCACCCCCATTCTCCTACCTCTACCGAGTACTGGATCGTATGTTCTGTCCCCATGTTCTCGTCCCTCTCGTCCCTCTTGTCTCTCTTGCCTCTTCCGGTCGACAGTGTTCTGGTATGGTTGGTTGTGCGAGGATTGATGATCATCGGATGCTGAATGGTTGGCGGGGAGAGATGGATGGTGCGTGTTGTAGACTTCAATGGGTGGAGTGCGGGTAAGGTAGAGTAGTGTAGGTTGTTTTCGGTGGTGATACGCTCCTTCCTGGTGGTATCCATTCTTCCGTTCATGTGTTATTTTCCTTCTCGTCCAGTCCAGTCCCTTTCGCTCTTGGTCCTGTTCTGTAGGTATGTGATGTGATGTGATTTGATGTGATGTGCTTGCACCGGCTACATGGGTAGAAAGTGCCCGGAAGCATACCTATAGGTAATCATAAAAAGGAAATTTGTCGTCCTTGTATGGTAAGCTGATACGCCTGGCTTTCCTTTTCTTTCTTTCTTTTTTTTTTTTTTTTTGTTTGTTTGTTTTTTTGGTTCTTGGGGAAAAAGTGGTTGTCGTATCGTTATTACCAGGTAGTCAGTGTTCTTGTTGTGCTTTCCGCGTTGCAGACTTGACGCTATGCCTCATGTCCCGCTATTGCGCCATGTCCCAAAAAGTTGTACAAAAGAACTGGTCAACTGGAGGGAAAAGAAAGAAGTAGTTGGAAAAAAACAAAAGACCCAACGTCCAGGCCTAGAAAAGACTTGGGCCAGGACAGACAGAAGACGTCAAGGACATAGAAGCCATCGTCCCGCACTAACGACATTCTATTCGGACGCCAACGAGGACAAGGACGTGGAGGAGGAAGAGGGAGCGGGCGCGGAGGACCATAGCCCGGCCGGAGACGAGGAACGGGTGGTGTTGGCGGACTCCGAAGAAGTGAGAGAAGGAATGGCGGTTGGAGAGGGCGAGGGAGAGGACAAAGAAGGAGGAGGAGCAGGAGGAGGACTGTGAGGCGGAGTGGGAAGATTAGGAGGAGTAGGAGGAGGACTATGAGGAGGAGTGGGAAATGGATCCGACTCCATGTCGCCCTCCTCGAGGAGGATACCAAGCCCGAGTGATGAGGCCTGAGTGAGGTTAAAGTAGTGGTACGGGATGAGTTCCCGGAAGAGACCGGGTTCGAAGAACCTCTCCGGCTCATGGGAGTCGTTGTCCTCACTCTCGTCCAAGGAGTCGTCGCCCTCGCCCGCGTCGTGGTGGAAGGAGATCGAGGGGACTGCGGGAGCATAGAAGAATAGAAGGAAGGTAAAGAGGGGGAAGTAGAAGAAGAGATAGACAAGAAAGAGGAAGATGGAGAGAAGGAGGGCTATATATAAGAAGAGGGTCGACAAGATGAGGGCGAAGATGGCGGCGAGGAGAGAGCGAAGGAGGGCTTCTCCTTCCCTGCCCTCGGCCTCCATGTACTCCATAAGGTATTTAGTCCCACCCTCCCAGAGGAAAAGAGACAGAGAGTTCGTCTTAGGGAATCGAAGGACCGAAGACCGGCGTGAGTGGTCGTTTCTCGCACTGTTTCCGAGGAGGATGAGGTCGGGTGAAGTCTGAACTGTTCTGGTTGCCTTCGAGAGTCTCGGAAGGAGGGAGGGAGGACAGAGGCCTCAGGAGAGATTTGCTGCACAAGCAGCCTGGTTTCAAGCAGGGCCGTGGTCTCAAAAGGAGAACAAACGTCTAGGACAGTGAAGAGTTAGAGGAATTCGATTGCCTTCAATGTTTGACAGGGGTGGACAGAGGGGGGGAAATACAGGAAGTCGCCGAGCTGATTTTGTTGAACAGGCAGCGCGACCCAAAGCAATGTCTTTTACAAAATGGCGTAAGTTGTAGTAGAAAAGAAGAAAAGGCACTCTAGAGGTACAAGATGTTGTACCCCATAGAGGACGAAGAGAAAAGGAGAAAAAAAGTTGGGCCAGAGTAAAGGGTTTCGACGGCCTTTTCATAGGCATCCTGGGGTATTTTGTCCCCGTCTCAAGGTGATATGGGCCGAGCATTCTTCCTTGGTTCGTTCCCTGCTGCTTCTAATGGCAGATGCCATATGCTCTGCCCGCTGGGGAATTTGACGCAACAGACCAGCTTCTTCCTGGAAGGGAGTAGAAAGCATGCATTTTTCGATCGTTTACATATGCAGAGCACATAAGATTTGCCTCCTGGATGTTCAACCAACCGTCAAACCACGCCTTGGACTTCTACAACCTTCCCTCCCAGTGGCCGGCAGTGACACATAATGTCTCCGGACTCGTGATAGCCCCCTAGAAACAAGCAGGCAAAAAGAGGCTGTGAGAGCGGAGTGACCAAGGATTCTAACAAGTTAAATCAAGTCTGCTTGCAAGATTGCCGTCAGAGTTGACTTGCTCCGGGATGGATACGGATCCCATTCCGCGGAAAAGCCGGAGCAGGTAGCGGCTACTATCGGTTACTATGTAGGCTTACATGTAATTTTCCTGAAAAGTAACGTGACTTTGAATACACTTTATAAGGAAGAAAACGGCCGCACCTGGAGCGTAGATGGAATTTACTCTTTCAAATCTTCTTTTGGCTCCTAGCCTTCTTCATGTCTCAGCCGCTTGTGGATTCCCCTCCCCCGTTCGGTGAGGGACCTCTAGGTACTTGGCGACAACGGATCCCGTGAGTCGAAATTCCTGCGAGGCATGACTGGAGATTACCCACCCTCACGATTGCTTTTGAGTGCTTCAGAGTACGAGGGAGGAAAACTTTTATTTTCCAAGGTCCTGGAACGCTCATGTGTGCCGACTCTAGAGACTCTGCCCGGGCAGCATCACACCTGCAAACCTAGGTGGCATGTATGCTGTCATCCACTCTCCAGACGTTAGGAAAATATGTTGACGCGCACTTCAGGCAACTCGCCAGGACGAAATGTGGCAGAAATTCACCGAGGCACATAAAACAGATGCAAAAGACACTAGCGCAGTGCTCCGTAGACGACAGTGTGGCGAGGTGGATGGCCACCTTGATTACCAGACAGGTGCGAAGCAACGACGGCATACGAGGCGAGAACCGCTTTGTGTGTACTGTGTACCAATCAAACCCGCATTCGACGAGAGCAGGCCAGTTTGCATCATTGCGCCATCTGGTCCCAGCAGCACTGCTCTTAAGCCCTGAAGCAGCATGTGAGAGACGTCGGGCCGTTGGCAGGTGGTTGTACCATAGAGCGTTGCGAGACCACCGGGGGAAGGGGCATGTGCTGTTCCTCCCACCGGAGGCAACGAGGGCAGCAGCCTGCGGTACCGCGGCCTGGCGGGAAGCTGTCAAGGCAAGAACGACGGCTCCCAGCCCGGACCCGACTGCTTCCTCACCAAGTTACGAAGGGTTCGGGCCCGATTCACGAGGCCTCCGCCGTATGGGCGGCTTCATGCCGTCAATCTAGTAGCGACTCAAGGCAAGCAGGAGCCACCATGAACGTCCAGAGAGGGACGAGAGAAGCGAAGGCCTGAAGGAGCTTCTATAGCGGTCATCGTAAGTGCTGTAGGAGGCACCTAGCCAGTACTCCTCAGGTCTTGAAGCCACCGTGACTCCCCCCGAAGGAGAGGGTCAGGGACGGGATGTTACGAGGCGACGACATTGAATACCTTAGCAATTACCCCAAATTCCCCCAAATTCTATGAAAAATACGCCTCTGAACGTGTGGGAATACGGTAAAATACGCAGTTGCGAATCAATGTCCGTTGCCTTGTAATTCCCTCCACTCTTCAACTCCCCACGAGTACCTAGACAAACAGCGCTTTTCCACTCGGACTGAAGTCCATGACCCGTCATTCGAGCGCACAGACACCTTCCGTCTCCTCCAGAGCCGTTGAACTAACACTTTCAACCTCAGAGATCCGTCGTCCTTCTTTCCTTCTCTCCGCGGGCGAGCCCGAAAAGAAGCTCGCAGCATGGTTTGAGCACCAAGATTTTTTACCTTTTTCTTAACTCTTTTTTTTTTTTTTTTTTCTTTCCGTTCTTTCTTTTTTTCTTCCTTTGTGTTTTTTTTCGAAGGAAAGGAGAAAAAAAACACACTCTGATCTCTAGCACTGGTATTCCATCATGGTCGCCCAGAATTCTCAGTACATGAGCTTCTGAGTTCCGCAGTTCTGTCAGAGAGTCAAGCGAAGAGACAGAGTGGGCGAGGCACAGTCAGATGAAGCAGTCAAGACAGGGATGCCATCTTCTGAAGGGTTCTTCCCAAGATGACGGGACGGGAGCTCCCGAGCGGGAACTCCCGAGGGGAACGCTCTCATTATTGAATCACAAACACCACGTCGCATGGTCGGAAATGAACAAGTCTTCGATCTGGATGGTGAGCATGAGGGGCAGAGGAAGCTGCTTGAAAGAAGAAGACAAGGGCAAATCAGAGTGGGACAAAAAAGTCCGTGGTGTTGACACGGTTGCCTTTACCTGCACATCTATCCTCAACCGGCGGAGCAACCTGCATAAACCTTGAGAAAACATCCAACTCGCGTCGTCGAGTTTTCCTCCTCTTTTGGCTATCTTTTGATCAAAACATCGACCAGTCGTTTGAATATCACGTCGGAGTCACGTCTGTGCGATTGGTCGCCCAGAAAGGCTGAAATTTCAGGTACGATCGAGATGCGGGAAACAGAAACTTGGCCATTTGAGGCTCCAGGTGCATTGTCCCGTCGACGGGCATCCGGGAATGCCGGGGACGCTGCACTTCGGTCCACCCATTTGCTTCTTGTGGAGCCAATGAAGAGAGCGGACTTACATGGGCATGTAAAATTGAGGTAAGATACCCGCGGGGTGGTGTAATGTTGGACGGAGATTGGAGAGTGATCTTGCATGTGCCAAAAAAAAGAAAAGTGGGGGAGTACCTCCGATCAATACCAGACGACACCCACAAACTAATGAGGGTCACAAAAAAGGGAAAACCGGCCCAGTATTATTTGGGATGAGGGATAGAAAGGTAAAAGGACAGATAAATGTTGTTTAAAAGGAAATGTGGGATATCAGTGGTGAGTGTCCTGAGATAATGTACTTCAAACCCGCCCGAAGGGATCGGAGAGAGCCGATTTTGACACTGGGCATGCAGTGGGCGGGGGAAATGCCGACGGTGGACGAACGGAAGGCACTTTGGTCCTTGGAGCAAGAGCAACTCGCCGCTCATAATGTAAAGCGGTTCGGATTAGGTAGAGGTAAGCATAGTGCGGACCTCTCGACACTTTCCTTGGATCAATTTTAAATGACTGCAGATTTTAGCGTTGCAAGTGTACCGAAGCCCCCGCCCTGCTGTTTCGCTGAACCAGACACGCCGCCCCATGCTTGCAGCAGCTGGATGAGTGCAGTGAGGCTCAGTGGCTCAGCAAAAAGGATGCGCATTTGCCCTGACACACTCATGCCGCATGATGCATATAGAATTTTTTTTATATGTAGACTCAACGTCACTCTTTTCTCGCCTCTCTTCAGTTCTGATCTTTCCCAACACTCGTGCATCTACAAATTTTGTTTGACTCAACTTAGCTGCCGGATGTGACATACAGGAGGACCTGGGAAGAAATGTACTTTGATGCGACTTTTCCTTGTCTAAGCTTGGTCAGAGGGGTCGGAATCGAATTATTTTGCTGCACAAAGAACCGGGCAGAAACAAAAAAGGGCCTGCGTACCTTATCTGATCTTTCGGGGGCAGCACCACTCTTCGCCAGATTGTTTACCGATCTGTGGCTCGACGCAATCGGCTTGTGGTGCATTCTATGAGGAGTGCCTTGACTCCCACTGCATGCCTCTAGAGAGGAGCACCCTGAGTTCCAATTTTTCTACGAGTGTGCCCCGAGTGGCACATGTTCACAAGAATCAACAGTGGCGGGGTCCATCAACTAACGCAAACAATGATAAATTGAAACCGACCGACGGGAGCCACCACGGTAGGGGCCCGACTGCCCGCCATCGTAAACTAATCTGATGTAGATACTCGGCTATTTCTGTATGAGTATCATTTTGTACATGTAGATCCAGCTCGCAAATGCATCCCTCTTCCTTTCCCGTCGCAGTTGATATCTTACTATCCAATCAAGTGCTCAGACATGCATCACCCCGAAAGCACGAACCCAAACTCCAAGCAAGCAAACCCGAATACCCCGAAAATCGATGGAAAAGCCCGTGCTAGGATTCCACTTGCCCTGTTGTTGTGCACCGCTATCCTCTGATTTTTCGGTAGACGGTGAAGCTTTAATGGTTGTAGGGGCGGCAGATGCCCAAGCACGTCCTATAGGGACAAATCGACTTCCTCGGGCTAGGGACGTCCGTTAACCATTTCTTAACCTTTTCTCTCGACTTGTTTGCGCGCGCCTCCTGCTTTTTCCGATTCTCTTCTTTGACTTTGCGAGTGTCGTCGTCGTCGTCGTCGTCGTTGTTCTCGTTATCAACTTGGTGCTCCTCTGCGGTCTCTGAGGGAACTTTCGGAGCCAGCATCATGGCAGCCTCCAGCGAGGTACTCATCTTGACTTCGATGGAGGGGCGGACATCAGGAGCAGAAGAGGGTTCTTGGGTGGCCTGTCCCCAGGGACGGGAAGGGGACTGCGGTGATGATGGCTTGAACTCAACAACCACCACATCAGGGGACGCGGAGGCCGCCGGCGATCTATAGGCCCGTTCGGTCGCTTCCCTCCGGAGATTTTCCGCGAAGGCATTTGTTGGAGAGGGTGCGTTGGATCGGGGTTGGCGGGCAAGGGAATCAGTGAGGATCTCCCCGGGCGACGGTGGCCTACTGTCGTTGGCATTCAACGGGCCAGGGCCGGGGTTGGCGCTCGGAGCCCCAGCTGAAGCGGTGGTCGGAGGGGTGTTGAGAAGACTGTTATTAATCATCCGGATGTTGGTAATGTCGATTTGGTCTAGAGAAGTCCATGTTAGTATGACGTTAATGTCAAAGCAATGCCATGGTGGATATTACGTGTACTCGAAGTGAGTGCGGTGAAAGCAGTGACTTGTCCGTAGGTACGTGCAGGAACGGATGTTGAGACCCAAGTGCGTCAGGGACAGAGGTCTGAAGCCTGGAGCGGAGGACGTGGTAGTTGTGCCTCTGATGTGAGGACAAGAGTCAAGTGAGCTTGGGCAGAATAGTTCACTTGAATACCTTCAAAGGAGCTGGACAGAGGCAGGGACTCACAAAGGCCTGTACTCGGAGGCTCGAAATTACCTGTAAGACTGCATTTGTTCTGGTACGGTTTTCGTACAAAGGGCCTCATATGAACTTTTTTAAACTCAAAAAGGCGACCAATTCACTAACTGTCCCGAGCTGAGTTGTAACTCGCCTTGGGGGTCTCGAATTGAGTTTATTTGGGTTGAGTTGAGTTGAGTTGGTTGAGTAAGTTGAGTTATTCCAAGCGCTGTACGAAAACCGTACGAGAACAAACGCAGCCTAAGTTCTTTTTTGAAAATAAGTGTGTATTGGTGATGAAAAAGAAACAGAGGCACAAGGGCATCGGGGGAGCGTACCTTATATAGTTCCTAAGTGCTCGTTTCATAGGGAATATTGTGCTTCAGTCATAGATGTTGAGCTGTCTGGTTCCATGTTGAAGCCTGCCTATGCGCCACGAAATGCTGGCACACCAGCAGGACATCTGATAAGGTACCGAAGAAACTCGGGAAACTCATAATCGAGCGGCCCCCCCCCCCACCCCCCCCCCC
>RAOC01000078.1:17067-101667 GCA_009804845.1 Neurospora sp. FGSC 26637
CCCCCCCCCCCCCCCCCCCCACTCTTTCAAGCGGCGATATGCCAGCAGTCCTGCCTGGTGCAAGTCCGACGAGGCGCACGCAGGTAATAGTGCTGGGCAATGTTTGGGACTTTTCACCAACAACGCGGTGCTGTCTGCAACCTGATGTCCGTTGAGCCGTAGGAAATATCGGCGCTTGAAGGGGTGATCCTTTGGGGGGGTCGTTTCTGATTCTCCCGAGTTCCTTCGGTATGTGACCTAGAACAGTCCTTCTATTTTGTAAAATGGACCGGCAGGGTGTTGACAGATTAAATGCAACGGACTTGGTGGTCCTCGGGCCTGTGAACATTATATTTATTAGAGGCACACACACAACAACTGCCACTCGTTCAGTTCGTCGTATCAACCTCCTGGTTCCGTAATCAGTATTACTACCTCTAGGTGGTTGCGGTGTCGAGAAAGAGCACGCGGGCATCCAAAGCCTTCGTTATGCAAAAGCTACCTTGGATAAATCTTTCAGGAGGTCAACATTGCACAGGTTCCAGCTCACCTAGGCGTAACTGAACTGCTACAGGTAGGTAGGTTCATGTATCCAGCAGTGCCAAAGACGCCCCCGTTTCCATGTTTGCTCCGCCACCGAGCGCAATGTAAGGAGCCTATTACGGACTAGTGCCGGTGAGGAATCCGAGGATCGTGAGTTTTGAAATGACCGTGAGCTTGCTGCAATTCGGAATGTTTACCTGTTCCGCCGGTAAGAGATGGCGTGGCGCTTCCAAGGCGGCAGGAGACATGTGACAGTCGGAGAAGATCGAAAGTGCCCCAAGTGTAACTACAGCTGGCGCCATAGATTCGGTGCGATACCATCGTATTCTTGTTAAGCAACGCGTTAAGCAACGCGTTAAGCAACGGGTTGTCCGCTCGGGGCGTGCGGGCGTGCGGTTCCCGGCTTCAGGTGTGTTTTGATCGTGAAAACAGGCTGGCAGGCTGATGATGCCTCGAACTCGATCGATGATGCGCTGGCACTCGCGATGCAATGCGCGAGCAGAACATAAAGAGAGCGCATTAGCAAAAGTATTGAACGGTGTCCAAGGTAGGGGATTTTCACGTGCTGGATTGCTCGGGGCCTCACTACATCTACCTAACCAGGCACCAGAAGAGAAAGAGTTAAGCTCTCATTCATCAGGGGCACCTCTACCTCTACCACTACGACTGGTGCTCATCGCACTACCAGGGCACAGAGTAATCAATGTGTATCTCGGTAGTCTACTACGTGTGCACTCAGTGTGACCTGCAGAGTTCCCCACTGGACGGATTCATGGGACCGTGAGGTGAGCAGCCATGATTCCCACTAGCACCCAACCGTTCAGTTTACCAGCCTCCAGCTAGAAGTTTCACGTAGCACAGTCCTGTCTGAAAACGGTTAATACATTGAGCAGTGACAGTCGCGGAACGGGGGAGGAGCGTTGCCATACACAGTCATGTTCTCCTCCCCTGACCGGGCTCCTTTGCAGTGATTCTACTTCCGTTCTCGCTTGGCAAAGGTGGTGTTGCAGGAAGGTGTTGAGAGAACGAAGGCCACAGAGTATTTTTCGGTCCAGAAGGTGATATGTAAAGCAATATGCAATGCGGGAAAGCGGCGATCCGAGCCCTAACGACCCTAATGATGAAGGCTTTTTATCTGCATGCCCGCACTATTGGGCATTTCAAGTGGTCTGTGTGGAGGCACAATACCCCTTCGAACGGAAGCTCAGAATGAGTGGGATCCATACCTCACTCTCCCCCCTCTCCTCCTTCCTCATGTTGGTACCATCGGAGTCATGAGCTTGAACAAAATGCACTCTGGCCACCTACACGGAGGCAGTCGCGACTGGCCATTGCCTGTGACAATTCGTTTCCTTTGATACGACACGTATTTTACGTATTATACGTGAGTAAATCGCGATTTTGTCCCCTGCAAAAAAGTACTAGAGTTGGTACATTTATGCCGTTGCCCAGGGCCATGGAGGTTGGCGAATGTTCGTCAAACTCCAGCAAGAAATTCAAGTCAATTACCTCTTGCTTGGCTCGTGTTCAGGTCGCCCTTTCTCGCCTGTTTTAACATAACAAGGCATCAGTCAACTGACCTTGATTTACCTACCGTCGACGTCTTTGTTACTCGTCAGGGACGAGAACCGATGAGACTGAAGGAGAAGTTTAGCCGACTACCCAATTTCTCTCAGCTATTCGACTGGGTCGCCCCCAGTGATCAGTACTAACCCAGAGGCATAACATTGCTACAGAAATACCCTACCCTACAAGCGGCCGCGAACACAGACTAACGAGGTTTTTTTTGTAGCGCGAACGACATACACCCGGCGCAATTCAACCCAACTGTCAATCTTGTCACTAATTGTCAGTCTCAAGGTCCCGAGCAAGTCGCCTCAACCGGACTCGGCCGCCAACAGCGGAATCACCATGACAGTCACCCTAATACCCACCCGCCACTCGTCCTCGGAATTCGCAACACAGACGAGGTGAGGTTGGTCTATCTTTGTCAGCGTGCAGCAAGCCTGTCTACCCCATGGTCAGGATCGGGTAAGCCAGGCGGAGTCCTCTGCACGGCACCGGGTACCTGTTGATTCCCGACTCACAGGCGATAGGGCCGTTAAGGGCTGAAGCCCGAGAGCAAGTCGGGAAAGCACCTGCCAAAGCTGCTCCCGCTTGTGTTTGGGATGGAAATCAACGTTGCATCCAACTGCGTTGTCACCGGCGCATCGACGAAATCAGGCTCAATGGACCTTGAATAATGGTTCAAGTAAAACGATAATGGGTTACAGCCGAACCAGTAACATCACTCCGTCGTCGCCTACTACGGCTTTAAAGGCGACACCGTCCACATCCCGATCGCGCTTCGATTGTTCCCAGAAAATTCACCGCGCAAATCCCAAAGAACAACCCGACTCAAACACAAAGTGGCCCAACATGGAGCAAGAGCTCGCAGAACTCAAGAAGCAGGTACTCACCTTACAAAAGGAGCTAACCCGCGTCTCCGGTAAGTCCCCAACCACCATCTTCAACCCATCTCCCACCCTCATCGCCCTTCCACTTCCTAACAAACCCCCAGACGAAGCCGAAATCCGCAAAACCCACCACAAATACGGCTACTACCTCGACAAATGCCTCTACAACGAAGTAGTCGACCTCTTCTCCAACCGCCCCGACACCTTCGTCGAGTTCCTCGGCTCTCGCTACCTCGGCAAAGCCGGTGTCGAGCGCCTCTACAAGAAGCGCTTCGCCCAAACCTTCGTCGCCGGCCGCAACGGTCCCGTCCACGGCTTCCTGCTCGACCACATAATGATGCAAGACATCGTCGACGTTTCTGCCTCGGGCGACCACGCCTGGTGCCGCATGCGCGCCCTGATGCAAGCTGGCACTCATCAGTCCATCGAGAAAGACTTCCCGATGGGCCACAGGCAGTGGTGGGAGGGCGGGCTGTACGAGAATGAGTATGTGAAGGAAGACGGGGTGTGGAAGCTTTGGAGGTATAGGTACTTCCCGTTTTGGCATGCGGATTTTGAGACTGGGTGGAGTAAGACCAAGCCAAATTATGTGCCGTGGCCGACGAGGACGTTTCCAGAAGATCCCACGGGCCCGGATGAGATTCTCGAGAGGAAAATGTTGTGGCCGGATACGAGGGTGGTGCCGTTTCATTATCCGCATCCGGTTACCGGGGAAAGGATCAACAGCGATGATTTGAGGGCGCCGAAGTACGGAGAGAGGGTACAGGAGGGGTGTGAAGAGCCGTTGGTGTTGGAGTTGCCAGGGGGAAAGAAGTGGGAGGGCGCGGAGGAGCGGGAGAGTAGGAAGGGGGAGAAGGTGTTGCCCGAGTTGGTGCAGGACAAGGCGAAAGAGTGAGTGGTGCGGTAAAAGGCTGGGTCGCTGAGCTTTGCTGGTCCAGGGTCAGTTTTCGTTCAGTAGTCGATGTATGCAGTTTGATCACACTCACGGTCGTATGTTGCAAGCCATGCTCGTAATTCGCCATTCCTGAATCTGCGGTGATAGTCTTGTAAAGTAGGGTAGTCTTGCAACCCGCCCATCGGGGGGAGATCGAGCGAACAAGCCAAGCCAACACAGGAAGCTCAAAGACAATACCTCCCAATTAACCCGGAACATAAAGGCGCGTTGCCATTCCAGCCAAACACGCCAATGACAAAAAAGCTGGCACCTTCAGTTACGCTGATGGCCCATGTAGTGCCCGAAAAGGTGCCAGCTTTTCTGTCCTGAGCGTGTCAACTTACAGTACTGAGTGACGTGGTGCAGGATCTTGTTCCATGCCAGAACTCTGCATCTGGGGCAGCAGGTGTGTGCCCGGCAGGTCAACGCACAGCAGCCATGATGTTGCTGCACCTGAGGCTATGTCCGCTTTGCGTTGCTCCACTGTGAGCATCAGTAACATGGACTTGGAACAACGGTAAATTCGCCGCTCAGTCTCGGGGGCTGAACCACCGGCCCAGTCAGAGCCCGGGTTTGACTTGACCTGTCGTCGCTTGTGTGAAGCCTTATCCCAGACATTGGTACAGCACAGAGCGAGACAAGATATGAGAGCCGTGAAGTTCTCTTGTGAACAACTCCGTTGGTATGGAGGTTCGAAATCCGTCGAACAATGACCTCTTTCTTTTCGCACTGTGTTGGGACACTTAATCATGATATCTGTTGTCAAAGTCGGAAAAGTTTTGAAGGACTTTGAACTAATTTTTTGACATCGAAAATCCCCCAGTCTGAGTTTTGGGTCATTTGGATGCGATGAAGATCGGACGACTGCCGAGTGTCCGGGCACCCTTCTGGCCCGTGTCGCGTTCCCCTCCCGGYCCCGCCCCGCACTTGCCCGCACACCTCATTACCCCGGGCAGCCGGCAAACCACCAACAACGGTTTCAGTGAACCACAGAAATAGAAATTTGGTACATCGTATCTGAAAGCGGGGTTCTTGTCCCTACGGAAATAAACCCAAACAATGTCAATCGTAGTCCCTTTGCTCGGTAGTTGCTGCCGAGAACTAAGGATATTCATCCGATCCTTCACACGGTTGACCGTTCGGACGAGAAAGGGGGTAAAGTCTTGGCATCGTCCCAAAATCGTAAAACAAAAACACGGCGATCCCCGTCCGTCGGTGGTTGCGGAAGTTGAAGTTGACGACGACAGTCATAAGCAGCATCACCAGCTGTCTGTTCAGGCCAACTTGTCTTCCCAACACCCGACAACGGCACACTTGCAAGATCAAAGAAGCACAATCAAGAGGCATCAAGCAAGCAGCCAGCACTCGGACATCATGGCATCAACCCCCTACGTCACCACCCCCATCACCAACTCCCCAGACTCTCGACCCCCCTACGATGAGCACGGCCGCTTAACCTCCCCACACAGCGTGCGTTTCCCGCCCACTCCCCCCTTCACAGGCTTCAACACGCCCCTCCGCGCTCCCCATCTCTCCCTTCCTTACCTCCCCATCTCCGGCCAGATTCCCGCGGGACTAAACGGGACCTTCTACCGCGTCCAACCCGATCGGTTTTTCCCCCCTTTGTACGCGAACGACATACACTTTAATGGGGACGGTGCAGTGACGGCTATTACTCTGTTGGGAGCTCCTCCTGACGCTCCAGCTCCTGTCATCGCTCCAGCTCCTGTCATCGCAGGAGGTGATGCAGACCACCAAGCACTGCAAGCAGGGGCAGGAACAGGAACAGCATCCCTCCTCCACCGCTACGTCCAAACCACCCGATTCGTCACGGAACAACGCCACGGCCGCGCCCTTTTCGGGGGGTATCGGAACCAATTCACCGATGATCCGTTGGTGCAAAACCAAAAGATAGACAGGACTGTGTCTAATACTAATGTTGTTTTCTGGAGGGGGACGTTGTTGGCGATGAAGGAGGATGGGTTACCGGTTGCGTTGGATCCGGAGACGCTGGAAACGCAGAAAACGGGGTGGGACTTTGAGGGGCAGGTGAGGAGTCCGACTTTTACGGCGCATCCGAAGTTGGTGCCTAAGGCGAAGCCTAAAAGTGGGCATGGAGGAGGTGGTGCTGGTACTGGTGCGGGAGTTGATGTAGAGAGGGATGGAAATGGAGTAAAGAATGATGGACAGGAAATGGTCTGTTTTGCGTACGAAGCTGGCGGTGAAGCGGGGGATTGTTCGGTAGACTGTGTAGTGTGGACTATTGATGAAGAGACTGGCAAGAAAGTGGGAGAGAGGTGGTTCAAGGCACCGTTTGCGGGAATGATTCATGATTGTGGAGTGTCGGAGAACTGGGTGGTCTTGCCTCTGACTCCCCTAAAGATGGATTTGGAGAGGATGAAGAGAGGCGGCGAGAAGTTCGCTTGGGACCCCGAAGAAGATCAGTGGTATGGCGTTGTGCCGAGAGATGGGAACGACGAAAATGGGGAGGCGATTTGGTTCAGGGCTGATAATGGTTCGTCTTTTTTTTTCCCCCTCCGCTTTCATGGTGCCAGCTGATACTGACAGACGACAACTAAGGCTTCCACGGCCACGTAGCCGGCTGCTACGAACTGCCCTCGGGGGAAATAATCATCGACCTCACCGTCGCCGACAACAACGTCTTCTACTGGTTCCCTCCAGACCCCAAGATTACTCCCTCCGCCCCTCCCCTCGACCCCAAAGTCCCACTTAGACCAAACAAACTCACCTCGCCCACCATGCGCTGGATCATCAACCCCCACGCGGCCCGTTCCCCTTTCGTCACCCCGCAAGGTGACACGATCCTCGTCGCAGACGCCCGCCTCACGCCCGCAGTGGTCTGGCCCACCAACGGCGAGTTCTCTCGCATCGACGAGCGCTACATCACCAAGCCCTACAGACACTTCTGGCAAGCGGTCGTCGATCCCAGCAGACCTTACGATTTCGAGAAGTGCGGACCACCGGCCGGCGGACTGTTTAACTGCTTGGGCCATTTCACTTGGTCTGATGCGCACTTTCACTCGGGCTCCTCACCTTTGGGGTCAGACCCACCTCCAGTAGTCCCAAACGGAAGGAGCCACGGAGCAGCGGCCCCTGATGTGCCTGCATCCGAGTCTGCATCAGCACCTCCTGCACCTCCTGCACCCCCCTCCCCCTACGCCGCCTATGGCACCTCAGACATCTACCACGCCTCGCCCACCACCACCTTCCAAGAACCAACCTTCATCCCATCACCCACCAGCAAGAAGGAAGGAGAAGGGTACATAATCGCCCTCCTCAACCATCTAGACCAGCTGCGCAACGACGTAGTCATCTTCGACGCTTTGAACCTGGCCCAAGGGCCAATAACAATAATTCATCTGCCCATGAAGTTGAAGTTGGGGTTGCATGGGAATTGGGTGGAGAGGGAAGAAATTAAGAAATGGAACAAGGGACGGCTTCTTGCTTTGGGTGCTGCTAGTGCTAAGGGTAACCTCTAAGGAGGGGGGAGCCGAGAAGGGCAAGAGAACACAATGAAATTTAAGGTAGCAGTGTGTATACAGTACTCCGTTGAAAATTTCCGTTTCTCGTCGTCTTTGCATGACAGAAAACGGGTGAGCGATGTTCACCCAACTTAACTGAAGAAGGCTAAGGCGGACCAGAACGGAGATGCGAGCCGTGAGCCGTGAAGTGCCCGGCTTCCTGGTGCCAGGTGCATGCAGTCGGACGGACCATGGACGAAACAACCGACAGATGGCCCGCAGGAGCTGAAAATAAGGCGAGGAGATTTGAGGTCAGGGCGGTAGGGCTGGTCCGAGTTCGTTGAGAGGGATGAGGCGCTCAGGCAGAAGGTAAATGGCGAGGATCCGAGTGAGAACTGTCGGTGTAAGGGAAAGGGAGAAGAAAAATGCAGGACTGTACCTTAGTGCAGAAACTGTTCCCACACTCAAGCACCTTGTCAATTGCCAAGACTCAAGCACCTTGACAGTTTCATGAGCTGACCACAACTTTTTGGCAAACGGACCTTTGAAACGAAAAGAACAAAACTTCATTTGCCCATATCTCCACCAAATGAGGAGATGAAAGAAAACTGATTGTAGATTCAACATCAGCGTGCTTGACACTATCAACATAGCACTTTTTCTGATGATATATTTGAGTTTTTTCATTTTCGTCTTTCGTTTCGATGGTCCGTTTGTCAAAAAGTTGTGGTCAGCTCAATTCTCGGGAAGTCTTCGCAACTGTCAAGGTGCTTGAGTGTGGGAATGGGAAAACGTCTTTTCGGCTGTCAGCGATTTTGGAGCTTGGACCAATGAAAGTATAAAGGACCTCCCAATTTGGCAAGTGCCAGATTTCTTTGCCTGGAGGTTTTCCGTCGTAGGATCGATCTTCGATCTGGAATCCATCAGACCTTTCTTGTTTTGTTGACGATTTTGAAACACCATGACCAATGGGAAAAAGACAGAATCACATTGTCCAAGACGAGAGAGAATAAAGTCAAGCTGAGAAAGGTTCCAAAAAAAAAAAAAAGAAAAAGAATGGGGGCCACCCGGGGATTGAACCCGGGACCTCTCGCAAGAATGCTCAGGATTTGAACCCTAAGCGAGAATCATACCACTAGACCAGCGGCCCTTGTTTGTTATTGGATGGTTGTAATGTGTGCACAGACTTTGGGCTTACATAACCCCATTCTCATTTCGTCGCACGCACGCATTTCGCTATTTATTTGGAATTGCATGCAGACTTCGTCGTCAATATCACCAACCAACCATCCACCTTCACCGTCCATATGATCGATCGACCAAAGAGTTGGCTCATAGAATGGTATACATGGATGAGTACCAAACGAGACAGCTACCTACCTTCGTTCTACGGTGCCACAGTGCCACAGTGCCACAGCGGTCGTCGCAGCTTTTTTATGACGGCCATGGTCGTCCGTCGCTTTGAGAAGATGGCAAATGTTTGGAAAGATCTCAGCTTGTATTTCGTGTAAGGAAGGGTCTTTTTTCCTCACTTGGCTAACATGGCAAAACAACAGCAACAATGCAGCAAGACATTCTGGTATGTAGGTTCAACCAAATCATTACGCTCATACTCTCATTAGGTATGTACATGAAGGCATTCATTTCGTTGCCTTGCTCGGTGCGGTTGGCGGCGTTACGTGGTGCGCGTATAGTTCGAGTATACCCCAGCCGGCGAACTAAGTCGAGTTGTAAGTGTACGCATTGCCGTCGTAAGACGGCTCCTCCTTACTATAGTTCTATAGGGCGTATTGTACGGGTGCTAATTACTCCGGCGCATATAGCCTATCGCTGAGCACTTCGAGTCTGCCCCAGCCGACGTTGCTCAGCGACAAGCAATGCACGCCGGAGGAATTGGCACCGTACGATACACGCGATTCAGAATTATGGCAAGGAGGAGCCGTCCTACGACGGCAATGCGTACACGTACAGCTCGGGCATACTCGAGCTATACGCGCACCATGTGACGCCGCCGATCGCACCACACGACTAAGGTCCAATCATAGGTACTCTTACTCATATGTACAGCTTCACCCCTCCTTTACTGGGGCCTAGTGATGCCCTTCTCTTTATAAAAGTCCGCCATCCACTGTCCCATCTGGGCGACCTCCTCCTCAGCAATCTTCTTGACGCCCTCATTGGCGCTCCAGTTGGGGCCATAGAAATCCGAGCAGTGAGTGCCGCCCTCGATGACGCGAACCTGGTGCTTCTCGTTGCCCTTGAAGGGGCCACCGGGCCGGAACTGAGACGACAGGGTGACGTCTCTCCAGGGGTCGAGCGAGCCGTTGGCCTGCATGATGCGCGTGCCGTTGGTGTGCTTCCAGCCGCCCGTGTACTTGTTGACGTCCTCGGCGCGCTTGCCCTGCTTGATGCCGTATGAGGCGCCGGAGCCCTTCTCGGTGGGGAACCAGAGCGGGCACTGCTTGCGCCAGTAGTCGGCGTCGACGAGGCGGGAGACGATGGAGGGGCGGCCGAGGGGGGCGCCGTCTTGCCACCATTCGAAGCTGTTGCATGGATGTCAGTATGATGGAGCCCCGTTTGGAAGAGATGGAGAGAAGGGTACGTACGGTTCATTGCAAAGGAACCAGTTCCACTGGCGGTTGTAGGAGTTGCCAACCGACAAGTCGTGGAATATGGGGTTGGAGGCGTTCTGGTTCTGGAAGCAGAGAACGTTGTCCTCGCCCTCGAAGCCAGCGTAGCCACTAGACTCGCAGGTGCCAGGGAGAGACTCCTCGACGAACCACTTGGCGTATCCGTCGAGGGCTCTCTTGATGCCAACACCCTGAGGACCGGGAACCTTGTTGGTCGAGTTGGGCCAGACGTTTTCGACGTAGTCGCAGAAGCGGTAGTAGGGGTTGTAGCCGGAGATCTTTTCCGAGTAGAACTGGCTGGATTGCCAGCTCCAGGGGCCGCTCTCAATGGCGCTGCAGATAGATACGTTAGCATCGATCAGCTTGACAGACAATCCAAGACAACTTACGAAGCAAAATCGGCATCAGTCAAATCCTGCAGCTTGAACTTGGTCTTGAGCTCGCGCTTGGCCTTGGGGGTACCAAACAGCAGCACCGAGTCGACATAGTCAATAACAGCGCTCAGATCCCTGCTGCAGTTCTGCGGAGTCGCTTCCTGGACAGGGACGAAATAGGTCCAGAAATGTCCAACAGACTCGACAACGCCAGAAGTGCCATGATACGCCCAGAAGGTACCGGGATACAGCGCCTCCAGCCAACCGGCCAGGGCGCCCGAGTAAGAACCACCGGTGAAGATCCAAGGCGCGTTGGCAGGCTTGCTGCCGTTGGTCTTGTCAAACGGCAGCTCAATGTGCTCGGCAAAGTAGTTGATATCCTTCAACGAGTTCTCCAGCGTCAAATACTGCAGATTCTTCACAGTCAACTGGTCGTAGGGACTGGACTCGCCCCAGTATCTGTGCTCCATGATCACCACGGCGGCGCCGATGTCCTTGGCCATCCAGCCGGCCAGACGCTGGTCGGTGAGGTAAGACGTGTTGAAGCCATCGGCGGCTTGCTCGCCGGGGTTGACGAGGATGATGGGCGAGCCGGGACCCTTCCAGTGCTGGAAGCCGTACCAGAAGCGTTGCTTGAAGGTGCCGAGCTCGGGGGTGTTGTGGTCGATCAGCTGGTCGAAGGTGCCGTAGCCGGAAGTACCCTCGACTTCGGCACGCTTGTTGAGGGTCTCGATGTGGTCGTCGATGGGACCGATTTCCATGCCGATGGTCTTGAAGAAGGCGGCCTGGGCGGTGGAGGCGGCCGCTACGAGAGCGGTGGCGGCGGTGAGGAACCTCATGTTGCCGGTGATCTTGCCTCACTCGCGGGGGAGCAAGAGGTGAGTGCAAGAGGGGGAGGATGGGGGAGAGAGTGAAGAGAGAGTGAAGAGAGGGTGATGTGACATGGCTTGCGACGGGACCAACGGGCGCTACCTTATTATTATATGCAAACGGAACTTGGCCAGTGATCCAATAGATCCAACTTTGGATTCTCCGAACTTGGAAGGAGCTGTTCGGAATTGTGGTTCCTGCCTTCCTGGTTGCTGCCTGGCTGCAGTTCGCCGCCCCGGCCGCCGTGCCACTGACGCATTCTAGCGTACGCAACTTTGGTTCACTTTTGGTGCCATGTAACGAACCGATGGGCCAATGAAGCTTTCTACGCTTGATTCGTGAGCAATGAGAGCGAGGTTCAGAACCACCTTCCGCATCTTGACGGTTGACCGCTGCCAGGGACCTGAGCTGTCATGCCTGGGGCGTAATGGACCTGCCAAGTTGAATTAAGCAACTGGCCGGGGTCCCCGCGACGATTGAGGCTGCGCACCTTGTTGGCCTGCCGCCGTTCATCGTGTTATTTGCGTGTTTCTTTCCGCAGACTTGCCCGTCCAGCAACCTTCTTTTGAGCCTCACCATGACAAGAAAGTCGAGACGTCAACTGGTAACAAAACCGCATCGATGTCCCATCACCGCATCGGACTTTTGTGCCCAAACTTCCTTCCGTGCTGGGCGATCGCCGTCAGCCAGCGCACTCAGCGGGCGCGGGGCAGTACATAAAGATCGCCAACCTGGAAGCGATTGGTCACCTCGGCATTTTATCTTTCCCCAGTTACCTTCTCAATTGGGACTAGATCCGCTCGGTCTGCTTGGACAATCAATCTGAGCCGACACTTTGCAATCGAAATCCATTTACGAAGTGGAAGTCGACTGAACGGGAGGAAGGATTCCACGAAGAGGACTTCGCTGGTCGGTTGTCGTAGGAAACGCCAGCCATCTTGACCGCAAAGTTTCAGTTGTTGGTCAAAGTTCAAACTGAGTTTTTGCGGGTCGTTGTTGGTTCGCTGTCGCCCCTTCCGATAACGTTCACATTGATGAGGGTCATCGATACGAAACGCATAAACTTCAGTAGAAAAACGACACGAAACGACGTTAATATTGCCAGGGGCAGAACGATGGATGAACAAACAGACGCAAAGTGATATGTAACGGATAACGAGAAGACACGGATGACGGCAGATCATGAGGGGAGGTTGGAGTTTCCGCGACGGCGCGCCAAGACCCGGACAGGATTCCCCCAGCCACGCAGATAACCCTAACCCACTATGTTACACTAGACATCTCTCGCGATGGGGAAGACGACGAGAAAGGGACGACAGACACTCTGTTATATCTTTTTCAACCAGCTGTCGAAGACATAATCGTCGACTCCCCAAGGTAATTATTCGGCTGCCGAAGTGGTCCTCTGCAGCTTTGTTGCGACAACTTCTGGCCTCCAAGATTGTGGTCATTTCGTCGCGGGGTCCCAAACCCTCCCCAAATTTGACGAGAACGTCACGATGGGAGCCAACACTTGACGGAAGCACCTGTATCATGTCGAATCACCAGGGGCAAATACATCTTTTAATCTCAGTTTGGTTTGATTCCAAGCGTTAGGGCTACCTAGACTATTGTAGGTGTCGATCATACATATATGCATTCCTTCATATCCCATCCATCCATCATGTCTCTATCATTCAGTCTGATTGTGTGTCTTCAGTACCCGGTTCCATCAAAACGCCAACGCCCCACATGAACAAAAGAAAAGAAAGAGAAGCAACAAGGTGCATGATGTGCTGTTGATTCACAAAAGAGAGTAGTAGGCCGGTCGGTCCAAAAGGCGAGATGGCCTATTGCAAACGAGGCTTCGGTATTGGTTTAAACGAGTCGTTGTTGAACTGAAAGAGTATTTGTCCGAAAACAGAACAGAAAGGAAGGCGTCGATGCAACGTAAGAGCGTGCGTGATTGGTCCGTCCCACCCCCCCCTCGAGGCAGTCGCCAAACCCCCTTAATGCTCAATATAAATATCAACCGTCCTCCTCCTCCACCCCTTATCTCGGTCTTCACTACCCCTCCGGCAAGGCTCCGGCAACGGAGCAGGAGTAGGGCACCTCACCGGCTCGGGAGCCGGGCGGTGTCTCCAGGGGAGGTAGTAATAGTACGAAGTAGACCTATGACGGCTTCGACTGCGGGTGCGTCGGACGGTAGTCTCGTACTCGTATTCACGCTCACGCTCACGGTGGCGCGAGTGCGAGCGCCGAGTTCGGTGGCTGGTGCCGGTGGTGGTGGTGACGGTGCGCCGATGACAGGTGTAGGAGTGGTAGTACCATGAGTAGACGGGGATGTGCCGGCAGCAGATGGTGCAATAGTCTGTGGTGTACCAGCGCGAGGCCATTGCTTGGGGTGTTGCTGCGATTGGTAGAGGTAGAGGTGTTGTCGTGGTTTGTGTTGGTTCTTGGTTCGGAAGCGACGCGTGTGTTGTCTGTTGTGTTGGTTGAGCTTTGCTGATTCTGGTTGAACGTTTGACTTGTGAAAGCTGGTCAGAAAAGAAGCGAGGAAACAAAAACACAACAGATGAAAATAACAACGCTTTATATCCAGCTCGCTCGCAAAAGTCTTTTGACCATCCGGTCATGACCTCCTCAGACTTGACTTCAGAGTCATCCAACGGTCATGAGGCCGCCGCCAACACCTAATTCCTCCCTGCCCTGGCTCTGTACGAGGAAAACACACTCATCTGGCCTGGCAAAGTCAACAGCCGCTGACACCAAGCCCTGGGTCCTGACACCCTTCACCGAAACTGACTTCAGCTTGAATCAAGCCCTCCCTCGCCGTCTAGTCACCCCCGTTGCAACCACCAGTTCGGTTTGCGCGTCCCTGATGTCAGTAGTACGAGATAGGCGGTCGGCGGGAGATGAGTTCAGCCTGGGTTGCCTGCGGAACAAGGGACAAACATCGGTAGGGTGCAGCCAAAAGAGCCGCGTTTGGCGCGGTGCGACAGCAAAAGGACACAAAAAGCCGCCTTCAAGGTTGGAAAAGGGCAGGGACAGTGTTCGAAGGGATGATATGTGTTATGGGTTGAACCTGTGTAGAAGTCAGTTGTTGTATGGCCGTGGTGGCTAGGGGAGGTCAAGTGAGCCAATCCGTGGGCGTGTGTGCCTGTCACCCGATACGTCCCACACCCTTGTGAGAGACTCCGAATATCGGCCCCCATTCCAACATGGTGTTCAGCCTCATTGACCCCTATGGAGGGAGCAACAAATAGAAGCCTGGCGTCGTGTAAGTCATGACAGATGATTGGCAAAGTGACCAAAGTGGTTGCGTGGGATGGTCATGGAATGCAACCCATGGGCCGACCGGGCGGAAATGACAGGCATGGATTCCCGTCATGCAGCGGATGCAGCCTTATGGTTGTCTCACACATTCCCTGTCAGCCGCGATGGGAAAAGGCCAAAAGGGAGGCAGTGCCCTTGGCTGAATGGTCAGATAGTTGGTCGTGGTGTGGAAGGCCGGGAGCCCTCTGTCGGTTTCCGCAATAGGTTGGCTCATTGGGTAAGGCTGGGAAGGGAATGATGCACTGGGATGGTGCGATGATGGTATTAGGTGCGATGATGGTATTAGCAACGACAAGTTCCGCGCTCTAGATGGTTGACGAAATGAAACGCGACGACTGGTAAAAACTGGGAAAGATGGACAACAGTTCGACAAGGTACCTGATAACAATCAGACAAAAAAAGGGATACAACACTATATCGCCTGCGGGCAGGCTGTCTAGGTTAACCGATAGTGCACTAACAACCCATCAGCTCCACTGTTTGGCCACTGCAGCCACGCCTCCCGCTTCCAACCTTGCCCCTCATCCCAACTCCCACCGGCCGAGGGGTCTACTGTGTACCTAGGGTTCATAAATCCCCTTTCCTCCCCACCTTCCCGTGGTCCGTTGGTGTAATGGTCAATACTACTTAGCTGATGTCTTGTCGTATTGCGATACTTCCGGCTGTCCAGCATAGAAGTTACCGGTTCGACTCCGGTACGGGCCACCCTTTTTTTTTGTTCCTTTTGCCTTTCGCCCTCCCTCCACACCAACATAAATAAGTATTGGCGACATCGAACAAAAAATAAGTTTCACCGAAAAAAACAGTGGACTCTGGCTACGCGCCAGGGCTGAAGACAATTTGTTTGATCTTTCATTCTACTTTCCCAAGAGTCAAATATGGTCTAGAATAACGTCTAGTATAATACACGGTCCATGTTGTTCTAACGCTACTTGATCACCCTGACCCTCATACAACTAACTGTCTTCGACGACAACACCAAGATCAACTCGCTTAGATATAACACATAAAGAACTATGCATGCACTTCATTCATCTTCACCTCGCCTCAATCCAAAAACCTGCCTCCCTCTATCATACACCCCTTACTCACCCCCCATCACCTCAATCACCTATCGCTTCCGCGTATCCTTCCCCTTCCGATTCCTATTCCTATCCCTCCCCTTCTTGCGATCCCTCGGCAACTCCAACGGCGTACCCTCCAGCGCCTTCGCCATGAACCCCAGCATATACTCATCAATAGTATGGATCCTCTCTCCCCAGGCGTTATACTCCATCACCTGTTGTTCCTCCTCCACAGCCTGCTTCTCTCTTTCCCCTCCTCCAAGTCCAACAAGTTGGCCATCAAGATCAGCCAGCCCGTCACCCGGCGTTCCCGGCCGTGTACTTCCCGCATCTCCAAAGTCCGCTTCGTCCTGCATAATTTCTTTTTCTGCTGCTTTGGCGGCGTCGACATCTTCTCTGTCTTCTGCCAATTCTAGGACTCTGCCCACGTTCCGAACGGGGGGTTGGGTTGCGCCGCCTTCGGCAGTGCCATCGTCGCCTGCTGCCGCAGTTGACGGTCCGCCTAGCACGCGATCCATAGCGAGGTTAGCGGCCACGTCGTCTTCATTGCTGGCGATCACCTCTCCATTTGAGCCCAACACGTCTCGGACGGACAACCGATTGAAGTAATCAGTGGTGAACGCTCCCTCCTGGATGACCACGTCATCCAACATCTGTTTCTGACTAGCTTTGCGCAGGATGTTGGCTTCAATCGTGTGTTCCGACACCAACCTATAGATATGCACGTCTCTTGTCTGGCCAATACGATGGCAGCGGTCTTGACATTGTTTGTCCATTGCTGGGTTCCAGTCCTGGTCGTAGAAAATGACGGTGTCGGCGCCCGTGAGGTTGATGCCGAGACCGCCGGAGCGGGTGGACAGGATGAAGCAGAGGATGCGCGGGTCGTTGTTGAATCTGTCGGTGAGGATCTGGCGCTGTTCGACTTTGGTGGCGCCGTCGAGACGGAGGTACTTGTGTCCGTGGATGTTGAGGAATTGTTCGAGGATGTCGAGGACTTTGGTCATTTGCGTGAAGATCAGGGCGCGGTGGCCGCCGGCTTGGAGTTTTCGGAGAAGCTTATCGAGCGCTTGGAGCTTGCCGCAGTCGTATTGGAGGAGACGCTTGTCGGGGAATTGGATCGTGAGGCGCATGCGGGCTTCGTGCCACGGGTCCGGTGGGGGTTGAGGTGGCATGTACGGAGCGTATTTGACGGGGGCGGAGAGCTTGAGGTCGAGATCCTCAAAGAGTTGGATGCCTCGTTCGCCGAGGAGGAAGCGGTTCATTTCGGGGCCGGTCACGACCGCGGGAGTGACGCAGGCGAATTTGGTGATGGTCATTTCCATGGATTCGGCGCGTTGTTGCAGCGTGGGGATGGTGTTGTGCAGCAGGAAGGAGTCCTCTTCGAACCAGGACATAATCTTAGCCGGAACTCTGGGTCGGGGTTTGTACGGCCGGAGATGGGTGTCGAGAGTTAGGAACTCAGTCAAGCGCTTGCCATATATGGGCCGTTGCTGGCGACGGAGGGCGTTGATGTAGACGCAGTGCTGAAGCTCTTCGAAGCGGCCCCATCTGGCGGCACTTTCAAGATACACGAGGTTGGACTTGACAGAAGCAGGATCCAGCGCTGTGTAGGCGTTGTTGGCGCGCACCTTCTGTGCCTCCCTCAGGTCGAGCAGAATGCGATGGGAGCTGAGCTGGGCGATACGGTCGGTGTGCGTCTTGGACAGGTCCTCGTATTCGGTTGGGATCATGTTGAGGAAGCTCAAGTTGACAGTGGTCATGGGCTTCGTAACTAACAGCTTGTTCCGAATGAACTTCTCATTCCACTCGTAATCGGCCGGTACTGACCGCGACATGCGGAATGAAGTCATGATGGGCCGGTCCACGAAGAGATCGGGATGGTTGCAGACCTTTCGGAGCTGCATCAAACAGTTAATGATGGACATGTAGTTGCCAGATTGCAGTGTCTCGCGTGTATCGGCGCGGGAGAGGAACCCGTCATACAGCTCTCGCTGACGTTTGGAAAGGCGACAGAACTCGACGTGTTCATATTTGGCCGGCATCTGTTTCTCGACATCCGCCTTGAGACGACGGAGAAGGTAGGGTCGAAGGACCTTGTGCAGCTTGGCAATGATGGCACGCGCCTCATCGTCCAGCTGTTCACGACCGCTTTCCAAGATCTGAGATTCGGGCCTAGCGAACCAGTTATGGAATTCGGTGAGGTCAACGAACCCACCTTCGCCGTTCTCTGGTGGCGCCAAGAAGTAGAGGAGCGACCACAGCTCGGTAAGATTGTTTTGCAGCGGTGTACCTGTCAATAGCAATCGAGCTTGCGTGTTGAAGCCGAGCAATGTTTGCCAACGCTGCGACTTGAAGTTCTTGATGTTATGGGCCTCGTCGAGAATCATGTAATGCCAGCGTCGGCGCCTGAACACCTGTTGGTCCTGAAGGACCATTTGATATGAGGTGATACAGACGTTCCAGACATCGTCGTTGTTCCATCCCTGGCGCTTTCTCTTGCGTTCTTCCTGGTTGCCGTAGTAGGTGAGAATCTTGAATCCCGGACACCACTTCTTGAACTCCATTTCCCAGTTGAGCATGACACTTGTAGGAACAATGACCAGATGGGGGCCCCAAACTTCATGATGACAGGCGAGATGCGCCAGCAGAGCAATGGTCTGGATAGTCTTTCCGAGACCCATTTCATCGGCCAGGATACCATTGGTGTTATTGGCATAAAGCCCGGCAAGCCAGTCCAGACCATGATGCTGATACTCACGCAGTGTTCCACGTAGGAGAAACGGAATTTCCGTCTTGACTGTTGGGGTTGTCGGCTGAGGTGAGGATTGCCTGCTGTCGGGTTTTTGCACACTGACGGCCAGCTCTGAGTGGGGAGTATCGAGGTCGGTCGGTTTGGTATCAGTTGTTCTTGGTGACTGCGTTTGTGACTGGCTTTGCATGTCAGTAGCCGCCACCGTTTCCTGACTATCATGTCGGGTGTTGGGTCGTGGCTCTATCGACGGCGCCGCGGCTGTATCCCTTTGTAGGTCGTCTGTTGGTGGAGCATCAACCATCGGCAGGTCGCCCCCAGCTTCAACCGACTCTTTCGCTGGGTGTGCCTGGTCCTCGGACTGTACAGTCTCAGTATGATGCTCCAATGGACCGCCACTGACGAGGGAATTCTTCTTTCCCGGGTCTGTGGTGTTCTGAGTACTTTGTGCTGCTGTACTGTTGGGCACCTCCAGCAACGATACTTCCTCCTCTGCACCCTCAGGTTGAGATATCGACCGCTGCTTATTAGTATGGAAACCATTAGTTTCCGGCGCCTCCTCCGCATGGCCATTAACTTGGGACTCAGGCTCAACAACAGCAGGACCATCGGCCATTTCCACGTCCCCAGCCGTTTCAGCCGACGGCTCCTCAGTTACGGCCTCCTCCTTCAACTTTTTCAACTCCGACTTTCCAAAGAATAATCCTAGCAAGCCAGCAGGCTCATCGTCGGACTCTTCCTCTTCCTCGTCATCCTCGTCTTCGTCGTCTTCATCTGACTCCTCCTCGCTAGATCCAAGGTCGTCGTCCATGTCCACCGACTCATCACTTGTATCGTCGTCATTCGCAACGCTGCCATCCACAGCAGCCGAAGCATCAGCCATCTCCACGTCCTTTGTTGTATCTTTATTTTCATCTTTCTTATCCAAGGTAGGCAGGTTGGCGTATTTTGCGCGTAATTCTTCTTGAGTCAGGCCCTCGTCGGAGGCGGCCGATTTCTTATCGTCGTCGTCCTCGGAGGAGGACATGTTATCCTCGTCTTCGTCTTGGTCATTTTCGTCGGACATGTCGTCGGATCCTTCACTGTCGCTTTCCTCGTCGTCGCCCATCACTGACGGCATGCCACTTTCCAGGTCCTCGTCGTCCTCATCCTCATCCTCGTCTGTGATTTCGTCCTCGTCAACTTGCGCTTGTCGTTGCTGTAGTTTTTGTTCGGAAAGATTAACTGCTTGGTTCAGCGCGGCCTTGACACGGCGCTGTTCCTCCGCTTCCCATTCCACCAGGCGGCGCCTGTTGACCTCGACCCTGACATTTTCCCATGTCCCAGCAAAGGCCTTGATAACCTGGCGCCACTTAGCTTTGGACGCCTCGATCTCCTCGAGTTCGATTTCTTGGGCGGTTTTGGGCTGGGGGTTTCGGCGTCTCCACTCGGCTTCACATGCAATGGCGATGCGCTTGGCTGACTGCATATGCAACTGCTGTTCTCTATACATCAACTTGCGGAAGTTGGTCATGGCCTTTGTAAGGTGGTCGAGATGAGCCCACTGTCGCGGCGGCTCTTCCTCGGCCTCAGGCTCAAACGCCGAACACCTGTCGGGGGCGAGTAAGCCTCCTGGCTCAACCTCTTTTTCAACCCGTAGAATGACCTTGGCGTCTTGGAGGGCCATCTCGTCTGTGTATTCGGGCCCTTCCTCGGCAATCTGTTGCCCGCCCTCCTCCACTGGTATTTCTTGGGCGCGCGCAAAGTATTCCTCAAAGGTAGGACCAAGCTTGGGGCGGACATGGGCTTGGTTTGGATGAACGAGGGGTATTACGGTCAATGGCGGTCGAACTTTGAGCTTGATACGGGGAGTGGCGCGCGAGGCACCGGGAGAGAGTTGGCCATCATCGTAGGATGCTCGAGAATGGGCTAGGGCCTGGCGCGTTGAACGACGTGTACCGATCGCGGCAGGTTTCGGTGGTGTAGCAGGACGTCGGGGAGATGTCGATCGTTGACGGGATCGGGACGCGGAGGGTCTAGTATCATGAGTCGTGGCGGACTTGCGCGCGGGAGCTTTCGGCGGCGGGGGCGGCATCTTTGAAGGGGCATGTTTGCTGCTGCTGCTGCTTGCTGGCGCTGGCTTCCTGGACAAACTGGCGCTGCTTTTATTGCTGACGGGACTTGTTTGTAGAGCTTTTCGCGTGACCTTTTTGTCGCTGGGTTTCATGCCTAGCAAGACGGGATTGACGCGACCGGACTTGCGACGACCGTCTTCGGTGATGATGGTGGTCGGACCCTCGGCTTCGAACTTCTTCCATGGCGGTGACTCTGGTTTCGGTTTGCGCGAGTGGTTGTGAGGGGTTGTTTCGCGCACTCGGCGTCGCTTGGCGGGTGGTTGTCCATCTTGGTCGAGCTCGGGGGTCTCTCCGTCACGGGCATTATCGCTTGTCGTAGACTTTGGTGATGGGATCGAATCAAACTCAAAGTTATCGGGGTCGCTCAGCGGGGACGAGATGGACGACAAGGGCGACTGGTCGCGGTCGAGGAAGCCGTCGTTGTTGGGGGTGGTCGTAGAAGTATCGATGGCGGGGACATGGTTGCCGTTGCTGTTGCTCTTGTTGCCTGTATTGATGTTACTGCTATCATCGCCGTGATGACTGGTGCTGTCGTTGTCTTTGTCGTGGTCGTTGCCGTCAACAATGGCGGGGGTGGTCGTGGTGGTGTCGTTCCTTGTTGAATCAACTCGCGCAGAATCAGACGCGGTGCCTTGGTCGGTCATCATAGTCATGGTCACTGTCACAGCAGCCACGCCTATTCCGGGGATATGGGGGCGGATATCTCGACGAAACGGGCATTTGATGAGACCAAAACAACGTCAGAGAAACCGCACGACTTGGAACTATCTCATGCCCGGGTTTGGGCGTGATCAGGCTACGGGAGGGCTGGCTGCAGCGTGGAAATGTCGTAGAAAAGGCCGTTGCCCGCAAATCGCAAAAAGTTGCCAACCGACGAAAAAAATGCATCAACGGCAGCGGCACCGAGCGGGACACCAAGCCAACACGGCCAGCCTGATCACAGTGGATGATGGCCTCTGCTGATGTCTGCCTGGCGAATGATGCTGCCGTGTTTGGTGCAGGAGCCATCGTAGGGTCTGTGCACAACGCGTTTGAGAGTGGGAAGCTCTGACGCTGACGACGTGAGACCACTGTGAAATTGTTAGTGCAGCTCCAGGCCAAGAGCCTTCTGATGCGGGGCGGCCATTCGGGTCATCTTCTCCTTTCTCTTGGGCTCATCCTTGCAAGCCAATCAGGAGCTCCACAAGCTCTGCGCACAGGCCATCTTGGATGAGCAGGCCGACGAGTTGCGCCTGGTGTTTGGTCTGTCGTCAACGTCAAGATCCCAAATCGCAAATCAATTCGAACTCGGCATCCAGACTGCATTGAGGCCCTCATAAGCCAAGGTAACCATGCGCCAAGTGACAGCACCCAGTTCGAAACCATAACTGACGATTTAAACCTATCCAGATGCTGTCCCGCCGAATTGTCCAGGCCTCGCCCGCCCGTCTCGTTGCGCTCGCCGCGAACCGATCCCCCATTGTCCAGCAACGCCGTACCTTCTTGCCCGACCAGCTTACCGGCCGGGGCGGCCTTTTCGAAGAAAAGTACCCCGAGTCCGATTATCCTCACCTTAGCGATGCTGAGGACCCCGAGATGGTATGACAATAGGCAGTGGGATAGGAGGCAGAGGAGGCAAACGGTTAGCTGACGGACTGGTTGTGCGCAGAACGGCGGCTACATCAACCCCCCGCGCATCAAGCGCCAGCATCGCGATCCCTACGCCGACTGGTGGGACCCTCAAGAACGTCGCAACTTTGGCGAGCCCGTGCACGAAGACCACGATATCCTGGGCATGTTTTCTCCATACGAGTACAACTGGATCTCTCCCGGCAAGGGTCTTGCCCAGATTGGCGCCTTCATCGTTGCCTTCCTCGGTCTCTGCTACGGCGTCAAGCTCACGTATCCCGACAAGGTCTCGTATCCTCGCGAATTCGAGGGCGGTTTGTTGCAGGAGTTGGGCGGTTCGGGAGCTATCAGGGTAAGTGGAGCTTCCCCAGGCTGAAACATGGAGACGAGGTCTCCTCCATTTTGTGGATCAAGACATGGAACTGGACAGTGCTGACTTTGGACTTTCAACTTGACAGGCGAGACAGTCGGGTGATCCTGACCCTTGAATACAGACACGAAGGAACAAATACAGAACAAAGCATGCGCCGTGTACATAGAGGTAGCTGCTACTACTTTTATCCGGGGTGAACGGTACCCGGGGAAGTCATAGAGTTGAGTCATGGGAAGCAGTCATTATTCATGCCAGAAAGTGCATCCGGTCCAAGTAGTCCACAGAAAGATGTTGCTGCTTCCAATGAGATTATCAAAAACAGGCCAGGTTCTCTCTGCAATATCATGACTCGTGTCAGTTCATCCGGGGTAACGACTCCACATTTGCCGTGTAAGTCGCAAGTGGACCGCTGACTCGGGACCGAACCTCCATTCTATCAATGGCAACTCCGGCCTACGATAAGCTCCTTGCCCATCATGCTCGGGCAACCTCCAACAATCAATGGAAGGAGATTTCACCATCAGATGTCTGGTCAGCAAGTACCAAGGATGAGTCTAGATCATGGCGATGACGCTCGAATTGCAGGATCATGACCTTGAAGGAATCTCCGATGCCGGCCCTCTGTGCATTTTCACAACCACGGAAGGAGCAACCGTCAACTACAACTTGGCGTGATACGCGGGTAGGTGCTCTGAGCGGTGAAGCAAGATTGGAAGAGGGCAAATTTTATCATCATCACTTCGTCTACACTTGGCAATCCGCGCCGTCTCCAACTCTCGTGGCCAACCATCGTCACTTTGGCTTGTCTTTTGTGTACTGTCTTCTTTTTGCTTCTTCTCTTTGCTCCTTGTCGCATTCAGTTGATTATATCTTGCCAGTGCTCCGAGCAACATCGATACTACATTCAGTCCCACGGCATATGACACGATGCGCTACGACGACTGGGACGTCATCCTGTTTCCTACAGGAAGGGACGGCAAGATTCCAATCAAAGAGTTCAAGGTCCAGTGTCATGTAGTTCCAGACCAGGAGCTCGCTCACATGCACGGACAGGCTGGCTTGCCTGTCATGACTTGCTTCATCCCCAGTCTTCCAGCCGGCAGTCCGTTCCAGATCTCGATGCACGCCTGGAAAACCCCCGATATCAGCCTGTTCACAAAGACATACAGCAGACATACCGAGTTCGTCAAGTTCGAGACGCGCGTATTCATCGACGGCCGCTTGGTGGCGTCTACTGCCTTCGATAGAAAGGTCAACGGGCCCCATCTGATTGCAGACACCTTTGGTACGTCTCATGAAAAGGGCAGTCACCTAGTACCATGACATGCTGACAAGCATCAAGAGTATACAAAGACGGGCGAACGCGAACGCCTAAGGTTTCCTACCTTTCGCCGTGAGCTTCTTTACGAGAGCCACTGGAGTCCTGGCGACGACCTTGGTCGCATCAAAGTTCTCATCAGCGAAGGCTTTCCACGCGACTCCCAGACAGTGCCCTTTGAGCGGGTCAAGAATGTTGTCGTCTTTTCCTTCCAGCATGCTCCGCTAGGTAAGACCATGCCCCCCCTTCTCTCATCCGTCGCCGACAGCTGACCACAAGTTACGTGTTCAGAACTGCTTGAAAACAACTCCATTGCCTGGCCCAACCCATCCATGTGGCGCACCCCGACCTACATCTCGAATGTCCCCGTTCCAACATACCACCCCGATAATGGCATCAACTCCCACGCGCACTCGCCCCAACGAGGAAAGAAAAGCAGTCACAGTCCAGGTTTCCCAACTCCCATCATGACCCATGGTGTATTTCAGCCCCAACCGCCTACCACCAACTACGGGGGTACACAAACTCTCCAAATGCCATACGCACCCCGAGGCGTCAACACTGGGTCTGGCTCGTCGCTTTCCTACCCCGATCCATTCACCGAACCTTCCTATATGGACTGGATTGGCTCAACGGGCGCTGGCCTCTGGCAATCTGGTATGCGACGGGGCGCCCAGCAGCAGAGTAGCGATGAAACCATGCCTGACTATGGTGAGGATCCCAATCGCGACCAACCAGAGACTATGCATGTTTCTGGACATAGCATGGATGACGAGCATCCTGTGGGCATGAAGGTGCCAACGAATACCCCGACAACAGTCCCTCCTCCTACTGAAGACATGACTACAGGAGTCCACTTCCCCTCCATGTCTACCCATATGCCGTCCATCCCGTCTGACATGGCCTCCTGCTTGACCAACACTCTCTTGCACCAGCCGATGCCGCTTCCGCTTCAGCCTCACCAGATACCTCTCCCGTCTTCGGATGTCAAATCACGTAAGGAGAACCGCTTTCTCACGATATCTGGTTCCAACCCTTCATCAGCTCACTCGACTCCCACTGCAGACCATAGCGACATTCGCAAGTTCTCACAGCCGGTTTACTCCCAGTGTCCCATCGCATCCAACTTGTCCCAAATGGTCTCCTCCATGGACGGCGCCGGAAGCTCAAGCGACTCTCCAAGCTTGCAAAGCATGTTCTCGGTCGCAGGGAGCCATCAGAATAGTCCGAGACAGGCCGAGTTTGGGTCCAGTTCCAGCATGTATGGTGGTCTTGCTTCGTATCCCAACCCTCCCGGCTTTCCACCCAGCATTCCCTCCAACCGTTCATCCAATTTCTCACCCAACCTGACTTCGACCTCGACTTCCAACTTCTCCACAAATCTCCCTACCAACCCTGCCACCGGCCCGACCCCATTTGCCCCTCGAACGGAGAGCTCGCTCAACGCTGGCCATGGAAACGGACAGAGCAAGGAGAATGGTAATGGAACGGATTCTGCCGTAGGAAACGGAAACGGGAATGGCAATCTCAAGCGGACTCGAAATTTCACACCCGCTTCTACCAAAGCTATCGATGAAGAGGACGAGCCACGCCGAGCGAGCCCTCATGTGAGAACTAGGGACTATGCTAAGGAATATGGGTTGGAGCAAAACATGCTTGAACTTTGAAGGTTTAGAAAAAGCTCCAAACACTTGGTTCAAGAGAAGTACTAGCCTTATTTCGATCCCTGCGATGATCCTTCGAGTTATCATACTAGTCTGTTGAAAAAAGGTTTGTTAGGTTGCTCTCCTTGAGGTTTTCTATCCTGTCTTTCACATATCAAACTCATCATTAGCATGGTCATTCTGGGTTTACGATAGGAGTCATGGTTGTGCTTTTTTTAGAAGGCTTGGAGAGTGCGCATACTTCCTTTATTCCAAGCTTCATTTTGGCGCGGGCATTCTGTGATGTATACAAGTCTTTTGGTCCTCCCGGTGTACTAGCTCGGTATGGTGGAGAGTGGTAGGAAAATTCTCTTGAAATGGAAGTCTTACAATTGTTGTTTTCCTGCTCCCGGTCAGCTCTCCTTGTGAACAAGTTCTAGGTAACGCATCATCGCATCACCTTTGCTTCTGGCTTTGCTCCTTGCTTCCTGCGATACGTGCAGAGTGACAATTTGCAGTTTTTATCCGTCAGCATGTCAGGCGACTTGAGATCAGGCGTTCTTGGTTGCAGGATGGAAGAGTCAGCTCGAGAGACGACAGGACAACAAGAATGAGAGTGGTTGGAATAAGCTTGCCAAGAAAGACATGGGCGAAGCACTAACGACTTGGTGGGTGGAGATAATGGAGCCAACGCCGGCCCCCTGCTAGCTCCGCTGGTGCTGTTAGTGCACTCGCACTGTAAGGGGCACAAACGGTGCTGTAGAGGTAGCTTTGACGCTAACAGCAGATCCTTTGGACAGCAATGATACCTTAGGTAGGCTTGCGTGATGGATGCCAAACGGAAATTTAGGAAGACAGCTTCAAATAAACCACGTCCTCAAATCTATCTCACCTTTCAGCTTTCAGGAAAGCGGCTTTCGGGATTTACGACCAAAAGACCATTCGGTGTTAGCGGCCCCCAAAGGTTCGGTGTTAAAGCTAAAGCCCCTGAAAGATCAGCCATTCCCCATTCGGCGGCGTTAGTTACCGTACCCGTTGGAGGTACGTACCTTTTGTCATCCTTTCATGGGCGGGAGTCAAGAGATGTTGCACCAAGGTTGTCTCGTCGAGCCAAGATATGACGGATGGATGCTGTAACGCCGAAGCCGAAGGGGAGGAGTCATGCTGATAGATTCCCGTCATCATTCTGGATCACTTCCAGCCATGTATGTGGTTTTCATTAAGTACCTTAGAGCAACCTAGGTACGAACTGCTTGGCAAACTTAGGTCCGCCGATGTTAGTTTACCTGTGAGAAAAGATAACCCCGAGAAAGAACCCAGCGAGCAATAATGAACGACAAGTGAAATGGTTCAGTTGGGATTTGAGAAGAGGCGAAGGGGGGAAGTTCGATACCGATCAGCGGGTAGATACTGGGAATCGAAAAAGGCTTCCATCCGTCATCTATGGTTGTTTGCTTCCAGTTCTGTTCGTTCAGTTTCCTGCTCGGATTCGACAGTCGACAAGACAACGCAAGTCCGCCCACTGGTTCTTATACGCGTTCAACTCAATATCGCAAAAAAAAAAGATATCATAATCGTTGACGGCCGAATTTTGAATCCCTTTGCAAGTCAGTGAGTCGTCGTCACCACCACCGCAGCCTTAGCGTCGTGTTACCGTCGTGTCAGGTAATGACAAAAGGGCGCAGCTGTAGCGGCATCACTGACTGACCTTTTTTAGCTCCCGCTTTTTAATGCAACGTACTAATGCATTTGTATCTAACCATTCGGAATCAGATCTATCCAATAGCTGTGATAAGGTTGCGCTTTGGGGTGGTGGCAGTGAGATTTGTTGGTTTAACTTGGTTGGATATGTGGCGCCGGACTTGGAATCTTACTTGCATCTTTTTTTGTTCGGTGGGACGGTGGGACGGTGGGACACCAGTGTTTCCTGAAATGGAAAGACAGTGGAAGGGTAGAAAGGATGAGGTGTAGGTAAGGTAGGCATCGATGAGGCTCGGAAGTAAAGTTGTAACCTTACCTAACCTTGTTGAACACTGAACCACGGTGTCGGGAGAATTCGATTCTGGAATCGCGGTAAGGCAGATGCGGGGGTAGTAGAGGTAGGTAAGCGGCCGCTGTCAGCGGTCGGTGTTGGTTTTGGAATTGGGAATTTCGACGATGGGATTTGTCGACAAAGAAATGGGTTAGAACGAACCAGAAACTTGGACTTATTTACTTAGCTTGACGAAATATGATTCAACATGATGCGATATCCCGGTAGGTCGAAGGCGCGCCAAATCCCCAATCCGGATCGGGTGTTGGTCGACCCGACGGCCAGACCGAGGGGGGCAGCTAAGGTAAGGTAAGCAGAACAATGCGAGCGGCCCAGTGACAGTTCTCACTCCTCGGGGACGGTACAATTGTTAGAGCGATGGGTGGTGGTTATCAGTGAGTGGGCTTGATGGCGCACCCGTCTGTCGTCCGTCTACCGTTTGGCTGGATGCCGAGATAAAGGATGACAAATGCGGTGCGGGAGAGGGTAGGTACGTACCCTTGACCTGCGCCTTCCCTTAACACTTACATGACTCTAATGCCTGCACACATGGGCATATTGTCTGTTGAGAAGCCTGGCAAACACGATGCGAATACAGGTAAGGCCAGCAAACTATACAGAAAATGCCAGAACCACAGGGAAGTTGGACCATGCATGCATGCTTCAAGCACACCGCAAGCGACCAAAACGCCGGTAACAAGCAATCGTGTAGTTAACAAGGTCACGTTTCGCCGAGTGGGATGACATCAGCCGCCTTTACAAGTTGGGACGACAGGCAAAAGCTCCCATTTGATTAAGTCCCCCATGGATCCCGTCCCGCCGCCTTCAGCTGTCGACGCCCAAAGGACGACTACTGTTCCTACGACAGTCTACGGTATCCCGCGGGGCGCGCACACTCCCCTTCCCAAGACGCAAAACGCCAGGGATTCTTAACCATCCAGAACCCGGATGTCAGCTCCGCCGCCACGTATTGCACTTTGCAGGCACAAGAGAAAAGGGAAGGGCAACGATCTGACAAACAGACAGACAGACAGACTAGCGCCAAGCACTCGGAGTGGTGCGTTCCCGCATTCCTTCTCAGGCTTCCATGCCATGACTCGACGAGGCATTCCTGACCTAATACCATTCTGACAGGTTGACACCGACAGGGACACTGAAAACAAAGCCGTAGACAAGGGTACATATTCCCTACGGCTCGGCATCGGCAATATAATTGGACCGTTTTGGTGTAACTTGGAATAACCAGTTGTTTGGTAAGTTATCTCCAAAGTACATTGATGGGCTAGCCCGGCCGGAATTACCAATGGTAACGGACGGAGGCGTGGTGGCTTGGTGGGCTTGGGGTGTATATCACAATCCTTTGTCCTGGGGTTAAGTTGTTTTTCCATCCTTCTATCTCCGTCCTGTCTCATCTTTTTGCTTGTCATACATAAACCTCCTCAGTTCACTAACCCTCTCCGCCTAGACCAACTCCGCTTATTCCTTCGGACTCTCGCCCAAAAGGAAGCCATACCGGACCATACCCAACAAGCCATCATGGCCGGCCGAAAAAAGGACGCCGCCAAAGGCGACAACCTAACCGTCCCACCAGCCCTCGGCGAGACCCAATCCCCAGCGCCAACAATAGCAGAAAGTGAAGATGCCCGTGGCTACAACAACAAGGAAGTTCTTTCCGACACAGACGGCGGACGGACAATCGACTCTACAGATCCAGAGAAAGAACAACCACATACGTTGAGCCAGCAAAAGTCTAATGCTACGCACAAGAGTCACGCTAGTACGATACGGGAGGATGGAGTGGAATACCCGACTGGCCTGAAGCTGGGCTTGATCACGATAGCGTTGTGTTTGAGCGTGTTTTTGATGGCTCTCGGTGAGTTTTCCACTCATGTTTCTGGGGGAAAAGGGGAGAGGCTAACAAGGGGCAGATAACTCCATTATTGCGACGGCTATTCCAAAGATTACGGATCAGTTTCACAGTTTGCAGGATGTGGGTTGGTATGGAAGTGGTATGTCCTCTTTTCTCCCCTTTTCTGGTTAACAGTTACTGACCAGAACCGTCTGTAGCCTACCTCCTCACCACCGCGGCGCTCCAACTCCTCTTCGGACGCTTCTACACCTTCTTCTCCCTCAAATGGGTCTTCCTCATCGCCATCTTCATCTTCGAGCTCGGTTCCCTGATCTGCGGCGTCGCCAATACCTCCACCACCCTGATCATCGGGCGCGCCATCGCCGGCATTGGTTCCGCCGGCATCTTCTCCGGCGCCCTGATCATCCTCGCCTACGCCGTGCCCCTCGAAAGACGTCCCCTCTACACCGGCTTCATTGGCTCCATGTACGGCATCGCCTCCGTCTCTGGCCCGCTTCTTGGAGGCGCCTTCACCGACCAGGTCACCTGGCGCTGGTGCTTCTACATCAACCTGCCCATCGGCGCCGTCACCATGGCCGTTATCGGCTTCTTCTTCCCCGACCCCAACCGCGAGAGACCAAAGGAGGAGACGTGGGCCAAGACTATCATGAAATTCGACCCCTTCGGCACAGCGGTGTTCATGCCTGCCATCGTCTGCTTGCTGCTGGCACTCCAATGGGGCGGCACCACTTACGAGTGGGACAGCTGGCGGATCATCTTCCTCTTTGTGCTTTTCGGCGTTTTGATCATCGCCTTCATCGTCATCCAGTTCAAAATGCAAGACGAGGGCACCGTCCCTCCCCGCATCATCAAAAAGCGCACCGTCTGGGCTTCGGCAATTTTTAGTTTTTGCCTTGGCGCCGCCTTCATGGGCTCCGTGTACTACCTGCCCATCTGGTTCCAAGCCGTCAAGGGCGCGACAGCCGTGAAGAGCGGCATCATGAACCTCCCCATGCTTCTCGCGACCGTCATCCTCTCCGTCGTCGCCGGCGCTCTTGTATCCGCCCTAGGCTACTACGCCCCCTTCATGATCCTCTGCTCCGTCATTTCCAGCATCGGCTACGGTCTGCTGACGACCTTCGAACCCGACACCAAATCGGGCAAGTGGATCGGGTACCAAATCCTTGTCGGCGCCGGGCTAGGCATGGGTCTCCAACAAAGTCTCATGGCCGTGCAAACCGTCCTCGAAATGAAGGATGTCTCCATCGGCACGGCGCTGATGGTATTCATGCAAACCCTCGGCGGCGCGCTGTTTGTGAGTATTGCGCAGAACGTGTTTACCAATAAGCTGGTGCAGTACGTGGGCGAGCTGGCGCCGGGGTTCGGTGATCCGGAGAATATTTTGTTACTTGGTGCGACGAGCGTGCAGAAGACGGTGGATAAGAGTATTTTGCCGGGCGTGACGCAGGCGTATAATAATGCGCTGACGGATGTGTTTGTGGTTTTTGTGGCGATGGCGGTGGCGAGTATCTTTGGAGCGCTTTTGGTGGAGTGGAAGAGTGTGAAGGGGAAGAATGTTGAGGTTGGGTTGGCGTGATCTTTTGTGTTATGGTCTTGTTATGATAATGTGGGAAGGTTGGACTTCCAGGTTGGAGAGGATGTAATCTGAGTGTCTGGGTAATGGTTGTTTGTATAGACAGGTTTTATCTGTTTAGATGTTTCTCTTCTTCTGTTTGTAGAAAGAAATGCACGATCGATCCCCTCCCCTTTCTCTTACCGACCATGTCCAGACTCCAGACGTAGTCAGTCTCTATGAGGTCGAGGTTATTGATGACTTTTTTCCTCCCTTGCCCACTCTGTCTCACAGCAAGGGCAACAAATCCCTTGTTGACGCTGCGTTTCGTGACTTCATATCGGTCTCTGCCGCTTCGGTACCTGGTACAGTCTCCGTCCAGTCCAACATTCTCTGTCGACTCGCGTGTTCCACGCCAAAGTCATAACACCGAACCACTTGTAAAGCTGAATAATTTATTGGTAAAAGGGATTGAAGCGAGCGGTCCTCGGTGCGCCGGCCGGCACCTGGATTCTCCGAAGAAATCTACTGGGCAGGCAGGTGAGCAAGGCCGTGCCCTTTCCCTCAACCACGACATCGCTCTAAACTAATCGTAATATTGGCCACTTCTTTTCGTGCAGGTATTATGCCATTTTTTTTTTAGGGAAAATCCGGTCGAATATGGAAAGTATTGTCGAGTTGTCTTCAAGATCTTGGGTGCGCGTAGGTAGGTTTGGGGTCTGGTGGGTGTGCGGAGGGTTATTACTCTTTTGTATATCTACCTTAACTGATAAGCCAATATAGCCTTTGTCATCTTATGACCCAGTCCGTCCTCGATGCATTTATTATCTGACTACACTCTCTCTCTCTCTCTCTCATCACTTTAGTTTCACCGGAACTCATCTATCCGTTGAGATTTCCGCCCACTTCCGTTGTATCCCACAGACCGACTACCTTAGCTGCTAGGTCGTTCCGAGAATTGGGAACGGGATGCAATGTTGCGAATATCTAAGGATCCCTTCTCAAGCTGACGAAACATGTCATCCCGGAGGACAGAATTGATAAATAAACTTCCATTTGATCATGTGGATTGGACGTAGCGCCGTTTCTAATATACAAAATACGTGCTTGGTTGAAAATAGAGAGAGAGCAAGACGTATGTTCAAAACAACTTTCTTCTTCCCTTCATCCTGCCACCTCGATGTTCCCGCCTCCGTGTCAGGGTACAGTAAGCTGATGATGCCTCCTACAGTTTTCTTAATCCACGCCCACTTCTGCTGATACTCATTCATGTTCTTTGTTTTATACGGCTGATCAGGCCGCACCAGAAACGCTCTGATGTTGTCGGATTCCTTATTGCCAATTTTGCTTGCTTCCAGCTTCTGCTGCTCAAGCCTTGTGCGTAAGGATTTGCCTCGCTGGATCGGCTCTATGACCGTCCGTTGGAATAGCTGATCATCGGTTTCCGTCGATGATAGGCGAAAGTCATTGTCGGGGTCGAACGAGATGTTCTCCCAATAGTGTGCGGCGTAGACACCGCGTTGGCTGATTATCAACATCACAGTGCAGCCGCAGAGATAGCCGGTTCCGATGCTGACGGCGTTTTTTTCGTCGAATCTAATGAAGCGGGCGGTGTTGACATCGCAGCCCTCCGGGACTTCCCATACCATTTGGATTGCTTCTCCGATCTCTCCGTGACCATGAACGCATCCTCTTTGCCGGGGGTCGGTTCGGTAATTGTGCGCTCTGCTAGATAAAGAGCGGAGGCAATGTGAGCTTGGGCTTGAGTGTAATACCCTCGCGCAGCAAGAGAGCCAGCAGTAGTGAAGACCACTGGGGGCCTGCAAGCGCTGCAGATGCCTTGGCCTTGGTTTGGGCTCTCGCATCCATCTCGCTTCTTCAAGGAATGGTCTGGATGATTGCGGAACATGGGGGACCGTCTGGGTGACAAATGTGTCTGACCGCCGGCGTAGTTCGCTGCAACTCAGTTAATACTAGGTAATGACCTGGGCTCTGATAATGGCCATCACTTCTGAAGTTCAACCTACCTGATAAAGACAGGAGCGTACTAGGTGCCGGAACCTACTCCTCTGGAGTGACCTTTGTCTTGTCCTTCAGAAACTCGTAAATCTTCAGGTAATGCTCGAGCTTCTGGCCCCGATCCTTAGCCACATCCGCCGCTGTACGGCCTTGAAACACTACGTTGGGATCAGCTCCCAGCTCAATAAGCGCTTCCACAACGTCACCTCTGTTGTGCCATACGGCACAGTGCAGCGGTGTTCCTTTCCGTTTGGGATCAATGTGGTTGATGTTGGCCCCGGCCCGCACCAGCTGTTCCACCCTGTCCCGGCGATCTGACATGCTAGCTCTAGACTGGATGGCATAATGAAGGATGTTGGGCTCTAACACTGCGCCGTGCTCCAAAAGCATACGGACGGCATTGCCACCCTTCTCAGTGACCGCAGCTGAGATGAGGGGCGAGGGGGCCCGATCATGAGCAACGTTGGGGTCTGCACCGTGGGCGAGGAGCCAGCGCGTGAGGTTCTCATTGCCGACGGACATGCTGGTTCCAATGGTTAGTTATCTGTGGACGGTAAATGTGACGATGCTGGGGAGTTGAGAGTATCCTACCGGAGTGCTGTACCCTCCCCAAACTCGGTCAAGTTGATGTCAAAGCCGTATCTGACAAAAAGTTGGAACATGGTCGGATCGCCGCGGTTGGTGCTTCCCACGAAGCTCGTCCGGTCAACCTTGACGCCTTTGGAAAGCAACATGTCGGCCACAGCAGGGTGACCTCTCCATGCAACCCTGGAAAGGCCTTCCTGCAGTTGGTCGTCTGATGCGACTTCCTTTTCGAGGATTCTGGTAACCGCTTCGACGTCCCCGGTTTCACAAGCGGTAATGAAGTCGCTTTGCGCCGCCATGTTTACTGTGTTGGTGAGGGAGAAGAGTGATGCGTGTGGGAGGTAGAGAAAGGCAGAAAGTGATGATCGGGTAAGGAGGACGTTGTCGACGATTGTGACGTATATTTTTTGGTTTCCTCACGGATGGACCTGCCTTGTGGCTTGTGGGGTGGGGGGACACCAACGCCAAGGGCCGGGCCGGCGGCTCTTGCTACATTCGACAACCGACAAACGTTCACCTGCATTCGGTCCTTCCGTGGAACTTCTCGGGAACGGCGACGTCGGGATCCACGGTGATTCCCAACCTCATGTCCTATGTTTCATGCAATGCCGTTGTATCCGAATCTTTGACTATCCCAACTCCATTTGAAATAGTAAAGAATGAGCTTTATGTAGGTCTTCTTCCCTGTGACCCCATCAAGGCCGCAGGACCTGCCAAGGTGGCGTGCGGAAGCGAACTGAAATTGCTGGAGAAGATGGGGAAGGATAGCGAATCGTGGGAGGATGTGCATATGTGGGGACGGACGGGGATGAAGTTCGAGTGGAAGGATGGGTGTGTGTTGGCGGGTGGGGTGGGAGAGCAGGAGCCGAGGAGGCCGTTGGGAGAGGGGGGTGTGGAGGGGAAGGATGGGTGTTATGAGTTGTTTTATAACGATTGGAAGAAGTGTAAGTCTTCTTCAAGCCTCCATTTGGTCGAGGACCAGCGCCCGTGATGAGTCGTTTGCTGTCACGGTTTATTGATATAGGTAATAACGGTGGTGTGGGTGGCTACCGACAAGTTGGCTGCTTGGTGAATTCCTTCTCACCGAAGTGAAGATTGAGGCCTTGTGGAGCGAAGCCGTGGTTGCTTCTCGTCAGATCGAAAAAGGTGACGATTGGATACAAAGCGCGAGCGGGGGATTTTTATAAGCCATGTTAGACTCCTCCGAAGACACATGTAGGTACCTACGCAGCAGAACGGGGGTAGACATGGACAGACAGAGTCCCCTCATACCAACGGGTAGATGCGGGCGTGGTTCTTCGTTCGCAATCTTCAAAGGCATATTCAGCTTTCCAGGACCAAAAAATGTTATTCAAGACTTAAACGCGTCGCTCTCTGTGCGATGTGCTTGAGGTGGCTCGTCCAGGACAAAAAAGCTGAGACATTTTACAAAATGGTTAGGTACGGATCTGAAAGGCATTAATAAGATTCAATATGGCATATCAAATTTTCAAAATAGCATATACAAGGTAAGATCACGCTTTAGTTGTAGAACGAAACAGATCAATTAAATATATAAACGCCTAAGAAAATTGACCAGAGGTCTCGAACTAACAACCAAACCAGTATTGTATACTACTGTATACCACATCTTAACGGGTAATCGGCAAAAAGGGTCTCAACTTTTCTGTCCCGGGCGAGGGTGGGTAGTCCTGGTAGTCAAAGGCATTTGAGGTTGTCAGCTAACTCCCTGCATATGCACTCCCCTTTCCACTTTTCACACACTTGGAAAGGGACAAGAGGTCAAGGAACTCTGTTCTGTTGGTTACCCCAACGTCGCGAGATGGGAGTCATCGGGAGACGTCACGGCCCTTGGCATTGTTGTTTTTGGCCCCCAAGAAGCACGAGACCGACTGGACGGCACGCAGGTCGATCCGTGAACCAGAACGTATCTACACGGTATTCCTGTATGTTAAGTGGTTTATGAAGATCTTCCCGTATTCGTTCACTCCCCGCTCACCTGCCCTTCACCACCAACATCGCAACGAGCTGAGCGGTCTCGAGCCCTTACCCATTCGGTGTTAGTTATATCTGGGCTTCGATCAGTACAGTATAACATTACCCCAGGAATCTCCAGCTTCTCCTTCCCACCTTCCATTCTGTAACTTAACCACAACCACTTCGACCATCCTCCCCTGATCAACACCATTACCGCAACCGCAATCATGACGGTAACCGCGCATTTATATCACCCCGACTTTCTCTCCGCCTGCAAAACCGGCGATGTCGAAACCGTCACGAAAATCCTCAATCACGAGAATCCACAAGTATCAACAGCCCAGCTACAAGACGGTCTTTCAGAAGCTGTACTGGGAGGGCATCTCGCTGTAGCCGACGTCTTGCTCTCTAACGGAGCGAGGGTCAATCGGATGGCCTTTTTGAGAGCTATCAGCCGCGACGACCCAGCTGTGTTCGAGGTATTCATTAAGAATGGGTGGGATGTTAATACGACTGAGTTTGAGGAGGGGAAGGCACTTATGTAGGTATTGACCCTTACCTAAGGATAACCTCAACCTCCAGTCCCAACATCGTCACCAAACTGCCCCTCGTACCTACCTACTTACCCTATCACTATCACTCCAAAAAAAAAAAAAAAAAAGACAAAAAAAAATTGCTAACCATTGATGGCATACTCCCCGCGAACCAGACTGTCTGTCGGAAACCCCCCCCTCATGTCTCTCCTCCTCTCCCACTCCGCAGACCCCAACCTCCTCTCCATCCCAGGTAGACTACGCCGCGCTCCCTCGGCCCTCATCACCGCCGCCGTTTGTAAAGATGGCGCCGACGCCATTCGCACCCTCTTGGATCACGGCGCGGTGTTAGACCCCAACACCATCCACCACGCCATCGAGGCTAGTTGCAGGTGGAGGAATATTGATAAGGACCACGGCTGCGCGGAGAGGGTCAGACTACTGATCGATGCTGCGAAAAGGACGGAGAAAGGGGTTCAATGGTATCTGAATTATCTTGATCCCAAGAAAAAGGGCACGCCGCTGCATTGTGCGGTTTGGTGGAATAGGTTGGAAACGGTGCAGGTGTTGGTTGGGGAGGGGGCGGATGTGGGGGTGGTGTATAGGGGCATGACGGTGGCGCAGGCGGCGAGGCGGAGGGCGGAGATGGTTGGAGGTCACGAGAGGGCAACGAGGATCTGGGAGTGGTTGACGGGGAAGAGGTGGGAAGATGGGGATGGGAGCACCTTTGAAGTGGAGGTTGGAGAGATTGGGTACCGCAGCGGGGATATAGGGAAGGCTCCGAGGCTGTACGCAGGGTTTGGGGCATTGACTATAAAATTAGAACTGTCTGGTCATCTCGCCTAGATGCCCGCCCGGGTTTCCCGCTACGGTGGCCGGAGGGATAGTATGGGTTGGGAATGTAAGAGGAGGACGACGGGAACTATGTGTTAGATAATGGGGTATGGGACCAAAGAGAAAAAGGAAAGGAAGTTGCGGATATTTAATAATGCAAAACGAGTAAAAAGACCAGGACCTTTATGTCGGATGTTGTATTGGTGGGCGCGGAATAGTGACTTACTTGCCTTTAACTGACTTACACCAAATATTCGCGGATGTCTGTTAGTCTCTGTTAGCTTTCCACCCCTTTACAGTCCAATACTGGTTTGTTTGTTAGCTCGAGACCTTGGGTCAACTTCCCTAGGCCTTTTTACATTTAATTGATTCGTTTCGTTCCATGATCAAAGCGTAATCTCACTTTGAATATGCCTTATCGAATCTTATTAATGCCTTTTCGATCCGTACTTAGCCATTAAATTTGTCCTTATGAGGTTTGGGACAATTCGGGATGGATATATATCGTCCAATATACCAGGAGTACCAAGCTAACAAACAACCAGTATTGGACTGTATACCTCCCTGCGTTTGCACTCCGCTCCCCACTTTCACACACCAGCACGACATCATCGCAATCACCAACTTTCCATATCCTATTTCCATTCCATTTTGCCATCCAAAACACCATATCCAAATATCAGCATCGCAATCCCGAGCTCGCCTCCCGCCCGCTCACAACTTCGCCCTAACCTCACCCTCCAACACCTTCGCCTTCGCCTTCTCCTCCTCCCTCGCCTGCTCATTCACCCTCTTCCACATCCTCTTCCGCAAATCATGACCCTCCATAAACGCCCTAAACCACTCCGGCCTAAACTTGGGCAACTTCCTCCCCACCCCCCTCGCCGTCTCCCCCTCACCCGCCAGCTTCCTCAACGCCTCAAAGTACTCCTCAAAATCCGGGAAGATCACACTGAACTTGGGTCCATCACCCATGACCTTGATCCTGTTCTCTTCCCACTCCTGCATCTCCTTCACGTCCGGCACCTGCGCGCGACCAGCTAGTATCCTCGCAGCGTAAACAGCTTGCCACTCAAACACCTTGAACGTCAATCCAGCGCCGACGGCACCCACAAACAAGAGGGAAGGGTCCTTTTGCCAGACGACATGCTGGTAGAGGTCGGGGACGCGGTTGTTGCGAACAGGCACCTGCGGCAAGAAGGGCATGGTCCAGCTGTAGCCCGTGCCGAAGATGATGTGGTCGACGTTGGGGATGGACTTGCCGTCAACCAAATGAATGGTGCGGGTCTTGGGGCAGACGCGCGCGATGGACGGGTGGTTCTCGATGCGCGGGTGCTTGAAGGCCTCGTCGCCAAAGTAGCCGTTGAAGTTGTGGCCGACGGTGATGGCGTGCACGGGCGTCTGGGCGGTACGCGAGTGGGCGAGGTCGTAGGCGATGTCGGCGGCGGAGACGGAGGCGCCTACTACTACTACTTTCTGTTGGGGGTGTCAGTGTTTGACCGGGTGGTTGGGAAGGGTGACAGCGGGAAAAGGGGGGTTGCATACCTTGCCCTTATAGAGGTCCCTTCCCCGGAAGTGCTTGCTATGGATCACACTTCCGGGCCTCTGCTTCTCAAACGCCTCCAAACCTTCGACGGCAGGAATCCACGGCACCCAGTAATGTCCACTGGCCACAACCACAGCATCGAACCACTCCACCCACCAATAATCCTTCTGCTGCCCTTCCTTGCGCAAAGTCACCTTCCACTCATCGCCGGCCTTTTCTACTCTCTCGGACGTCGTGTTATACGACACAAAGTCCTGATACCCGTTGCGATTCACCAGTCCCTCAATGTACCCCCGTACGGCCTTCCAGTGCCTGAACGGAGTGTTGGGCCCGTGGAGGTTGATGGAGAACTCGCTCTTTTCCGAGGGAAACGGCTCTTGGCTGAACTGCATGGGGATGGCGTCGACGTTGGTTTCCAGGTAGGGGTAGACGGAAGATTCGGTGAAACGCGGTTGTTCCAGCTTGGACGTGAGGGCGGGGAGGATGTGAGGAATGGGAACTGGTGGGTCGGCGGTGCGGTTGGAGAGAGAGGCGAAGCCGGTGAGAGGTTGTGGGCGGTCGTTGTCGCCGATCCTGGATAATGTGTTAGTGAGATGAACTTGGAGGAGTGAAAGGAAGTCATGTAAAGAGACTCACCAGCATCCTCCCGGTCCTTCACGTCTCTCAAACACGCGGATGAGATCAAACGTCCTTTCTTGAGCGAGGGCATCAATGGCAATGGCGCCGGCCGGCCCCGCACCGATGACGGCCACCCTCTTGATGGGCTTCTTTGTTTGTTGTTGTATCCTGGACATGATGCTGACTGATGTGTGTAAGTGTTTCTTTCCCGTGAGCCCAAGAAACTTGAAGATCAGAGACTGAGACGAACAAGAAAGCGGGACAATGGGACGATATACTGTGTGTGTAAGACAAAGTGGTCGGCAAAAAGAAACGTTGAGCCCCTCCTACCCGGGTCGTGTAAAGCGACTGTGTTCCATTCAGTCTAACACGACTGTGTGGAGTAAGTCTGCCCGGTTACCTGAGGAGGTTCAGTTATGTGAGGTGAAGACTTGGTGGTGATTGCGGCGCGCGACAACTTTGGACTCTTGGCAGCCTCTGCCGAGCGAGTTTAGCGCCGTCGTTTAGCGGGCGTGTCCGCGGCCGGCAGTGATCCACACCCGTCGGTTGAACCCCTGGCTTGGCGCTGATTGTGTTATATCACGCCATCCAGACGGCCGATACATCACCAGGTGGGGATATCACTACGAAAAGACACGTTTTTTGGTGGCGATTGACATTGGAAAATGTTATTCTTCGGGAAAAAGAAGTGTTCTGGACCTGATTTCTACAGAGCCGCACGGAAAGTACCAGTGACCAACAGGTCGCTAACAAGCCGCTAACAGCCCGTGTAAGTGAAGCTCGTAACCTTGCCCGGGCAAAAGGACGAAGCAACGATGATGTGTTCGATCTTAGATCACATCTTCGATATTCGGAGGTATTTAGGTTCTGCGCTAGGAATGATTAAACCCGTGGTACCCAACAGAAAGGAACAAGCTCATCTTGAGGAGGCTTTAAGCCATGCGGTGGTTCCTGGAAGGCAGAGGGACTGTCCTCAAGGTCGCGAGACGGGTATGCGTCAACGGGGCTATCGTAATCAATACGGAAGACAGAAGTATCGGCTTGCATCTCTTCAGGTTTGTGGTCTTGGTCGGCTATCCAAGGTTCTTCTGTGCTTTCAGGAGAATCCGAGTTAGAGCACGTGTCCGCCCCCGAGGGTGATCGTCGTTTGATGGCATACTTGAAGAAGTTCCATCTAGCAAACTGGTTTTTGTACATCTTTGGTCTGTGTAGGGCGGCTTTGTCAGTCCTGCTTCCTGCACAGTCAATCTCATGGACAAGTACTACTTACGTTGCTTTGAATCGGTAGGTATCTTCCATGATGATAATGATATCTTTGAGAATGTGGTTCTGCCCAATGTACAGTTGGTGGATGACGTTTTTCCAAGGCTCCCAATCCTCTGCCTTGCGTGGAACCATGGTAGTATGCGCCGTGTGCCCCTTTGAACTCGTACCCATCACGGTGTGCCTCCTAACATGAGTCCCACCGTGTCTGCCTATCTGTCTTGGGTATGAGGATGTGCGACGATGACGAGGCGCAGTTTTATCACCCCCTGATGGACTCCCAGAACGGGATTCCGGGGGAGAGGGTAGCTGGGAGTCTTGTTGGAACCCTACCAAAGACCTCAAAGGGGGACTCAGTCGGGCCTTGGTGTATGCATGCTCATGATGGCCACGGGGGTCCTCATCCAAAGAGGGACTTGGGAAACTATTCACCGGCATGGAGTAGTATTCCTGAGACTGCCCATACATGACTATGTCGTCTTGCTGTTCGAGAAATGCTGCAATAATGTCGTCTGGAGATGGAGACGGGCGCATTGATTCCGGGCTGGAACCGTCTTGAACAGCGTCTGTGGTCATGTTGGTGGGCGCTGTAGAGCAATGGTTGGACCTCAGAAAATGCCGTGGAGTGAATGTTAGCTCGTTGTTGAGCAAGAGCTGTCAATATGCTTTCGTGATGTCGTGTATAATGGACAGAGAAAGCAAGGTCTTTGTGCAGATGGACAAATATTGTGTTGATGCACGACGAGATGAACCCAGGAGAGGGGAATGGGAGGATAGCATTGGTGGGGGAACGTACACGGACTCTTATATAGGCCATGATTCCGTGGAGTCTCTAATCTTGGGGGCATAGAGTAGGTATTGGTGCCGATGTCTTGACAAATATCCAAAATGAGATAATAACATGTGCCTCGTCCAAGGCAGATCGGATACGCCAACCGGTAGCTAAGAACTCAAGTTAGTCTTGCAAAATGGATAGCTCCAAGGTCACAACTGGTCACGACCCGAGAACCTGGTTGGGTGATGGGCATCCTTTGTTGTTGGAGGCCGAAGTGTAGATGACCTATCGGCTCTTGGAAGCGGGAAAGGAAGCGGAGGTACGTACCTTTCTGCCGTAAGCGATCTTGTGCAACCAGGTGTGCTGTGCCATTCGACGGCTTCCCACACAAAGCTGGAGATGACCCAAGGGTCTAGGACGGCTAGATTTTCGGGAAGTGCGCGCCGGTCAGATATCTCTTGCTTCGCCAGTCTTTGCCATCTTGAGTTTGTAGTTAGCAGTAGACAAACTCAGCAACCCATTCGGTCCTGCTTCGCTGCCTGTTGTCACCATGATTCGAACCTTTCAGCCCATGAAGTATCCGGGATCGGCCCAAGGGAGTTTGATTCGCAACATGTCTCTTCTCATTCTGAGGTGCTCTTCAGCTCCAGGGCGAGGTGCATCGGTATCGGATTTGCGCCAATGATTTCGTCGATTCGCAAGTTCGGAACAGGGAGAGAGGAAATGGTATCGTTGTGATCACGTCGCAATTGGTGTCTTGGGCGATTCGGTGTTGTCGTTAAAGTTGTCTGCCTGATAAAAAGAAGATGACAATGCGAGAGCTTCAGTGCTCTTCCCCGCTGTAGCTCAGAGACGGCTGGTGGGTCAATTGGTGGGGTGACCCACTCGTTCCTGGACTGCCCCACTTAACAAGCAATAAGAGTGGAGACACTGGCACTCCACCCGGACCTCCACTTACAACCACAACTTCCATTTCTGTTTTCTTACTGAGAATACCTGACCTGAAAGCGTTCACCATCACGGAATTTCCCCGCCAACTTGGGTTTAAAATTTATTGCATCTATTGAAACAGTCGCCCTCCACCCTTGATGTTCACATCACTTCCATCCATGTTGGACTTGACAGAAAGTTCTGTTAACGGGGTCCGAAACAGCTTCTCGTTCGCTGAACCGCCTGGCCCACAACATGAGCTTCCTTAAAATGCGAACTTTGACACCAGTGTCGTCAACTTGCTTCCTCATCAAAACTCTCTTCCCGCAAGCACCCGTATTCGACGCATCAGCTCATCCACGGAACCCCGCTCGGGCTTGTCGTTCTCATAGATATAGTCATACGCCCCATACGAACAGAAACCAAAGAGCCAGACGGACACACCCAGAGAAACCATGTATGCAACCGCAATGTAAGAATCTGGCCCCCATTTTCTGACCTCCAAGACCGGCGTGCACACAACGACTGACAGGCCGACAAGGTAGAATACGGTTGAATAAGCGATGAGCATGATCGAGCATTGCCACACGTATATAGCATGCCAGCTGAATACCCATGGCCGTGTGTCCGCGCCTGTTGGCGCAGGGGATACTTCGCGACCAGTATCCGCGTTGGGAAGACCCTTTTCAGAGTCCCGTCCCTCTCCAGTCTGCGTCGTAACAACGCTGGGCAAACCGCTGCCCCGGTTATTGGCGCCTTTCCGACCCTGGTTCAATATCTGCTCAAGGTGGCGTCGTATAATCACTGTGGACGATGACCCATCACATTCTCTCTGCCCATCCACCTTGGCGCCTGATGGTCCCTCCTTCTCAATAAGCGACAGCAAAGATAGCTGTTGTGACGAGAGGAAAATTGCCGATATGCAAAGCGATAGCGATGCATACCAAAAAGCAGGACCGGTCCAGTGGGAAGTCTCGACGTTTGGCCATGAGAGCGATGCCGTGATGATGGCTGTCATTGCCGCTGCCTGTAAAGCACCAGGTCAGTTACGAGCTCCTATCCGATATCGAACCCCCAAGTCAAAGAAAGTGATGCTGCTAACCGCTACTGCCACAAATGATAACTCATCCCTTTTCCGTGTCCGCCATCCTGCAATCGCGGTCCACAGCTCCTCCCGCTGAGTAGTGCCGAGCTCGAAAGCAAGACCCTTGGAAGCAAGCTTTTGGACCTCTTGCGCCGGTCGAACAGTGTTGTAGATCAACAGGCGTTGATACGGAAGGGTGACGAAGAATCTGATCACAGTAAAGACAACTGTGGTTGCTTGATTGATCCTATCAAGTGCCGTCATGTTGGAAGATCGTTTCCGTTCTTTCAATGGGCCGGATATGAATGGGGGAAGCAACAAATGTTGAGCCGTGTGAGTAGGATCTCTGCTCCCTCAAGCAGCGCTGGGCTCCAGCTAAATAGCATCTTCAGACAAAAATGCGAGTGCCTCGAACACCGAATCCCCAAAGCCTGATAGGGGCCCTTTGGCACACCCGCCTCTCTCAAATCACAAAGAGATGTTCGGCTGCATGTGCAGATGACCCAAAGGGATCATGTTGCCGTTCAGCCTCGCCCATCAATGTCCACTCATTTTCCTCGCTCATCGCAGATCACATCCCAACTGACATTCTAGACGACATTGTGCACCCCTCGCCTTCTGTCATTCGATATCGATGTCCTTCCATCAGTATCCAGCCTGCACAGTGCCATGTCAACTCACCATGGGCTACCCGCGAACCAATCTGCGAGCGTGCCATTTGCCTAGACCGCGGGTGGCTTGCAGTTGTGCAGATTCAGGGTTCAGCTTTGACAGCCTGATGCTACCCACCTTCGAGACACGACCACTCATAACATTGGTGAGAGAACTGTCTGGTTGTCAGTAGCAGACAAGTGGTTGGAGGAACCGGCTTACTCGTCTAGAACTCAGGCCGAATTGGCAATGATAGGCTCAGTGAAGTCGGGTTGGTCCATTCACGACGGGATAACTGGTTTTGCATCGTCTGGGGAATGTCCGAAAAATGAGAAGGGGACAAAGAGAGATCTGGAGACTGCGAGTTTGCGGGCCCAGATTCTCTCTTCCGAAAAGGTGCACACTTCCTCGTCAAGTTTCGCTTCTTGATCTGTCCACCATTGGGTTCCCCGAACAAACATTTCTTTTTGTCTGAAACAATCTTCCTGGTTCCTCCCTGCAGGCTAATAATAATCCTGTTGCGTGATGCGACAATTTGCTTCTCTCTCTCCGGAAACATTCAGCCAAACCCTTACTGATACGCTTCCTTCTCATCGTCACCACACTTTCCAACCACGGAGAAGTGCATCCTTGGAGACTTGGACATCGTCATTGATCAAGGATCAAGGAAGGGTATTTACAGACTACAGAGTAAGTTACAACTCAACCTTCCTCTCAATTTCCCCCCACACCCCCTTTTGTCGCCGGCAGTGCCCTTCATCCTTTCAAATTTTGGGACCAACTTCGCCGCCTGTATCCCTCCCTAAAGCCACCACAACAAGGCATCTTTCAAACACTTCCCCCAAACGCCCCTGTCCCAAGCCCAGTCCTTTCCCACCAACGCTTGCCCCGGCTTAAGGGGTGGTGGTACTAACATTCGCCGCCTTCCACTGATGGTTCTTGTCCCCGTTGATGCACTGCCACAGCACGATTTTCGTGTTATCCCTTACGGACCCGGTGTAGAGGTCGACGCAGAGTTCTGTTTTGCGCGTGTCGTGTCAAATCTAACCATTCTTTTTACGGTATTCTGGCTAAGGTAGGTAGGGAAAGATGCGGGTGATGTGACGTACTTGTGCCAGAGGCTTGGTCCAGAACCAGGTACCCTTCGGGCTGCTGGTAAAGCCACTTTTGCGAAGCTTTGGTGTCGGCGCAGTCTTGGATGGTTAGGGGGGAGCCGTTACTTCTTCCTGTTAGGCACACAGGACTCTTTTGTCAGTAAAGTGCACCATCGTTGCGACATCTTTCTTGCTTGCCATATCCCCTTATCGCCATCCTTTTAACCCATTTTCATCTCCCCCCTTCCGACTTTCCTCCCTCTCTCTCGTCTCTCCACTTCTCTCTCTCGTCTCTCCCCTTCTCTCTCTCGTCTCTCCCCTTCTCTCTCGTCTCTCCCCTTCTCTCTCTCGTCTCTCCCCTTCTCTCTCTCGTCTCTCCCCTCTCCTCTCCACATCCACCGTAACAGACTAAAAGACAAGAAAAAAAACAACTCACCAGTCCCAGCATCCAAGCAAAAGTTCGTATTAGCCAACTGCACCTTGGTATTCCCATCCTTGATCCACCACTGCTGCTCAGGCTTCGGTTTGGTTGCCGCGACGGTGTACAAGACGATGCCTGATCCGCTCTTGACGGGGGTTTGGGCTTGCACGGCGAACTTGGCGTTCCAGACCGTGTTGAGGATTACTTGGCGGTAGCCTTCGGGGAGGGTAGGGCTTGTGGTTTGGGAGAGGGCAGTTGCCGCGAAGGCTAGGGGGAGGAGGAGGAGGGCGGTGAGGTGCATGTTGGGGTGACGTTGTTCAGAGGGCGTGGTTTTGAGAGATTCCGAGAGGGAAAAGGGGCTTGCGTTTCTTTGAGAGGGTTTGTTGGGAAGGAAATGGGCGACGCTTGGCTTATAAGTTCAAGTTCCGGCGAATCTCTCGCGTTTTTCTTCACCTTGTGCAATTTCTACCCGTTGATATTAGAATTGCGGGTACAATTTGTGTCTTGCGGCAAATCTGCAGGGACAGAGAGGATTGGTTCGGGAGCAATTCCTGGGGGCGGCTGATCTCAACACATTGACGGACGAACCGCGACATTGCAGTATAAAATGCGGAGAACGCCTTTCCGCTCAATCAACCGCTGCCGTCTCGGACGTTTCCCCTGGCCCCATTGCGCACTTATACCCGGAAGGCAGATTTACTCCGGATTTTGTGCTCGAGGGGCCAAAAGCTTGTCTCAACTTCGACTGACGATCGGCAGTTGCAACGGCGGCGAGTGGATAGTTGCGAGATGTTATGAGATGGGAAAGATATGTTGATGAGATGTTATGGGAATGTATATCGTTATGACTTCTTCGTAAAAGACATGGCGGTGGTGCTAAACCGCTTTTCCAACTATGACCACTAAATCCAAACGCCATAATCATAGACTCAATGGCAATGTCCTATGAAGCGGATGACCCCTGTTGCTTTTTCTGTCCGGTTTCGTTTTCCTGCAGTTGGTCTTCATTCCCTTCCCCATCTCCTTGTTCCTGCTCCTCCTCCTCCTCCTCCTCTTGCTCCTCTTGATCGTCCTCTTGCTCGCCATTCTCTTCCTCTACTCGTTCTTGTCGCTCCCGTTGTTCTTGTCGCCCGACGCCGTCGTTTTGCTGTTCCTTTCCGTCTAGTGCTGATGGTGCCTCTTCCGCTGGTGTTTGATATGTCTCAAGGTCCTCTTCATCATCCTGCTCTTCACCTTCTTCTTGTGCATCGTCCTCCTCTGGCTCCTCCTCTTCTTGTCCCTCCACTTGTTCTTTTTGCCCCTCTGCTTGTCCCAGCTCCTGTGCCTGTCCTTCATCTACCTCGCCTTCCTCCTCTACATCCTCTCGTGGTCCATCATTTCGCTGCTCCCCTTCCTCCTGCTCCTCGTCCTCTTCAGACCCATATTCCTCTTCATGTCCCTCACCATCCATCGGTGTCGAGGTGGAAGTATCCCTCTCTTCTTGGCCATCGCCTTCCTCACGCGGCTCCCTACCTCTTTGTGGCTCAGCAGCCGGCGCTTTATTGTACCCCTTTCTCGGTCCTCTGCGCTTCTTGGGCGGAATGGTATGGACTCCTATCTGTATCCCCTCAGCAGGTTCTCTTGGTCGTATTCTTTGAAACCCAGGGAGGTCCGTCGGTGGAGGCGCTGGGCGCGGTGGTGGAGGCGCTGGGCGCGGTGGTGGTGGCCCTGGTCGTGGCGGTGGTAGTGGTGGAAGCGTATGGTCCGACGCCGGTGGCGGTATCTTGGAAGTGACCATGATCCCCTTGGGCTCCGCTATCGGCCTTTGCAGCTGTTCTTCCATCTGTCTCTGCAGCTGTGCTTCCATCTGCTTAGGCCTGAAATTGCTCCACTGCTCTGGCATCTTCCTGGGTTGATCCATCACTTTGTACATGGAGAAGGCAACCGGGTTGTCCTTCCCAAAGAACTTGACGTACTTCAACCACCCCTTGCCGAAAACTTTGTTGTTCATGTCAATGTCCACCCAGCCTCTGTTCCTGTTTGCGGGATCCATGTCTAGCTCAACGTCAAATTCTCCTGTTCGCCGGCCGATCCAGTCGAAGAAGATGCGCAGGGGAGGCATGGGTTCATAGGGGGATCTCCGTCGCGGATACTCGACGAAGAAGTCATCGCCTCGTCTTCGCTTCTTATGGGGTATATGTGGCAGAACCTCAGGGTCGTGGAGCAGGTAGGCTGACAGTTCGTCCAGCAATCGTTCCGATCTGGCGAGGATCATGGTGCCTAGAGCGACTTTGAGGTTGATGGAAGCTACGAGGCCGTAGCTGTCGACAGGCCAGTTGAGGATGTCGATGGTCATTTCGCCGGGGCGTCCTCCCCATCCTCCATCTTCCAGGGCGGGACACTGGACCAGCCACGAGCCAACCAGCTCTTCGATCTCGAAGGGCTCATATGCTTGCTGGGGGTTCGTCTGTAAGAGGTCGGCCTTTACCTGACACAGGCGGAAGTGAGGTTGAAGTGCCAATTCCCAGGTAGGGTTAGCTTGGATTTCGACCCTTTGCGGCGCAGCGCTTGCGACTTGTTGGTGCATGGATGTGATTCGGAGGTGCTCGATGACTTGGAATGGCCTATCACCCCAGCCGATAACCGTCTTGTCGATGCCGTTGCCGATGAAAGCCCAGACACGGAGGTCCGGGACGCGAAGGACGGCCTGTGTCAGGATATTCCGGATATCGGGACCTCCAAACCATCCTTCGATGACGACGGGCTCCTGCGTCAGCATGGGCATGGGGCGTCCGTACAAGCCGGTAAGCCAGTATTTGGACAGGAAGTAGTCGATGTGGAAATGGGCCTCCATGGTAGGCACATGGATGGTTATGGACGGATGGGAGGCTGCAATGCTGGCAAAGGCCTCCTCGATGGCCCTCTCGATGCCGTACTCCTCCCAGCAGATGACGGACCAGAGAGGCATCATGTGGGACCGCAATCCGGGAACGGCTTTGACAACCTGGCGGGTGCCGTCATAGTCGTTTAGTTTGTGCAGTATGATGGGGTACCGTGTTTTCCTAGGATCAGGTCGGCCTTTGGTGCCCTTGAGGAAATACTTGGCCATGAAGAGGTCGAGGCTGCAGTTGATCTCGTCGGTGGGGGTGGCGCAGCGTGCAAAGGTCTGCTGTTCCCAGTACCTGAAAGCCTCTTTGTACTGTTTGTAGATGTCCTTGAACTGTCTCCTGAGGTTGTCCCCAATGGTCAGAATGTCAGCAGGTGGGAGCTTGCCTTCTTTGATGGTTTCTCTGCGTAGGGCGGTCTCTAGAGCGAAGAACAAGTCCCCAGGAAGAGGCTCGGCGCGGAGGGGAGACTGGTGAACGGGGATGCCGTAGTGTATCAGTTGGGCGTGGAACCAGGCTTTGGCGACAGGTTCGACGGGCGGGGCGGCATTGGGATCGCGCATAATCATGTGGAGGTTGTAGGGCGTCTCCCGCTTGAAGCCCAGGGCCTTGAAGCCGTCTTTGTCGTAAGTGAAGGGTCCATGGACAGCGGGTGCTGGAGGCATGGGCTTTGGGCCTGGATCGGGGGGCGGCGGGCCAAGAAGTCCAAAGATGCCATTGGGGTGAGGACTTGGTGCTGGTCGAGGATGAAGATTGGTATGAGGTGGGCGCGGAGGGCCGTTGTTAGCAGTGGTGTTGGTGTTGGGATGACCGTTTGGATGAGCTCCTGTTGAAGATGGAGTTGAGATATTCCCAGTCGAGGGTCGACTTCCATCAGATGAACTACTAGAGCGGGCTGGTTGAGTGTGTTGTTGGCTTTCATTTTGAGTCTCAGGCTGGCCTTCAGGTTGAGCATGTGTTTGCGTCTCAGGCGTGGGGCTCGGTTGTTCAGAATGAGATTGAGCGCCAGGCCCTTGGTCATATCTGTCTTGATCTCCAGGTTGGACTTGGGCGGGACTCTGACTTTGAGACTGCAATGCAGGTGTTTTGCCATCGAAGAGAGATTCGGCGTCGTTGTCGGCGTCGGCTTCCGGATGAGTCTCGGCGGCGGGGTCCTGGCTTGGACTTGTTGGTTGCGACTGTTCAGAATCCGAGTCCATTGTGGAAGGGTTAGAGGGTTCCATGGCTGTTGCGTGTGTGCCTACTAGGTGTCATTGATGTCGCGTCATGTCACTCCAAATGTTCCCCCATAACAGATGGTGATGTTTTGTTACACTTGAGAATCAACAAACAGTAAGTGACGAACCGACGTTGAACACTAGCGCTGTTGTCTCGGCCGGCAATGCTGGTCCAATCAGTGGATCCGGCCCCAACATCTCCCATGAAGTTACTAACAGCTTTTCAAGCTTTCAACGTGATGAGCTGTTAGTGTGTAGATGGTTGCCCCGGTCGCCGTGACAGCGCATTGGCCAGCTGTCACTGCTGAAATCAGCTGCCGACACCCCGCCATCTAAGCTGTCATCCCGTCTCTTCTAGTTGTCATCTTTCCATCTCCCCTTCAAAATCTCCGAGACGGAAAAGTACTTGAGACAAAATGTCAAAATGCGACCATCACGGTACCACAACTCCACCCCAAGAAGCGACCGAAGGATGATGGAATATTTTGGGCGGCAATGACCGAGGTACTTTCGCTCCCGAATCTCCGGCGACGAGTGTCTTGTCATGCCCGAATAGATGGAGCTCGGTGACCAAAACACCACGGCAAGAACGTTACGCAGATCACGATTACCCTCTCTTCAGCTCGGATTGCTTCAAACCAGGGGGCTTTTATACTCATCGGTCCCGCCCATGAAAAGCTTCGCGGCTCGACTTGAAATCACCCGACGGGAGACTTGCCGTCGGGGCGGTTATTCTTTCCTCGAGTGAATGTCCTGGACCCTTTCGGGCGCAATATCTGTCGCACTGCGACCTGGAGAGCTGGATCGCGAGGACATCAAGGTAGGCCTACAGCCGTGATTATGATATAAACCAAGAAATCCCTTGCTACCTTTAATCCAAGGGTTTCCTCGACTCATCTACACTCACCTTTCACTGCCTTCGTCAACACCAAAACAGGTATACCAGTCACCATGCTCACCAAAACCCTCCTCGCCCTCGCGGCCCTTGCCCTCACAACTGCCACTCCTCTTCATCTAGACGACTCCTCCCCCACCTCTCAACAACCTCCAACCTCCACCGCCCTCGGTTTCGCCCTCGTCGCCAACCTCACCGACCCCGACATGGCCCGCAACCTCTTCCTGGACGACCTCAACCACTGGTCCCTCCGCGGCGTGCACGTCGGCGCCGGCCAAAGCACCGCCGTCCTCGCCAAACCCAACATCACTGCCTCCTCCTCCAACATGGCCGAAAGATCCAGTTCCGGCCCGCACCAAATCTACTACCAAAACGCCACCGGCGGCATCTCCCTCGACGACTCCAACCCCTTCCCGCTCTCCATCCGTCTCGGCGGCATCTACGACTCCGACTTCCCCTCCGTTTTGTATCTGGGCATCTTCTTCGGACTATCCACCCCTTCCATCTCCATCTCGTCGCCCTCCGGTCATCCGCGTCTTTTCATCTCCTCTGCCGGTCCTGACACCCCCGAAGCCGACGAACCCACTGCTCCCGGCTCGCCGGTAACGGATAGTGAAGCGCCCGAGCTGTATCAACATGGCACGTTTATTGTGTGTAACGAGACCAATCCGGTTTATACGCGGCCGCAGTACCCGGTTCGGTTTGTCAAGTCGAATGGGGATGGGACGGTTAGTTTGCCGAGTAATTGTGCAAGGATTGAGCTGTTGGCCGAGTGTGGGGTGTTGAGGTATTTGGATGGGCAGGGGATGGAATATGGGCAGGATAAGCCGGGGGTTGTGGGGTGTTTTGACGGAGGGCTTTGAAGCTTGCTTTCCGTTTTGAAGGGTGCTGGGCCGGGCGGATTTGGGAACGCAACTCGGACGAGGAAATGTTAATGGGCTGGAACCAGAACCCTGGAAGGGAGGCTGACACTGAGTAGGTATTGGAGAAGATTGAAGCAACTCAGCTAAGTGTGGTGGAAGCGGACGCATATCTCACTCAGCCAGCACTCCGATCTTGGTGAGCTGCTGAGAGATGGTTGGGCTTCCAATAGTCCTGACGAGTAGACTACTACGTGGAATAATTAATACCTTTTCATTATCAACATCCATCCTTCTTAAAATCTTGGTCTTGACTGCCAACAAAGGGATTCCGGATTTTTAAAAGAGGCCGTGAGTGAGTGGGCAGAAAGTGTGTTTGTCGTTGAACGTCAGTCCATCCCCTTCCGCTACAGATCTACAGTAAATCCTCATCTCCCCCTTCTTCCACCCCACACATTCCTGACATTCTACGCTATTTCTGTCCACCTCAGCCAAGTTTATCCCAGCCCTATGTACAACCCTCACCACCGTTCGGGCGCCAATCCTCCGCCAACTTCTCGCCAATCTTCCCACCGTTGCATCCAAACTTGTCTCCGAAGAACGACAGCTCGTTTTTACCCGCCTTGGCACACTGCAAGACATACCTAAGCGTGGTACTGTGCGCCTACAATGACACGCTGAGTGGATGAAGCGGCACCACGTCCACTAAGACGAAATGAGTAAACGAGCGCGAGGGGTGCTCAGGGGGTTTTGTGTTCCGATCGGTTTATTCAACTTTACTTCATTCATTTGCTTTTTTTTTTTTCTTTTTGGTCTTTACATCTGGGCTTTATTGGCAGTGTCGTTGTGGCTGCATTTTGCCGTTGAACGACCAACTTTCCGTTCTGCCGCGACGCATGTCGCAACACAGCGCATGGAATAGCACAACAACTCGAAACAAAGACAACTCCAACACAACGATATTCAACAATCAACGATTTACAGAAGCGAACACTCATGTGTACAGTTCTTTTATCCACAAAGGTTCCGTTGCAGCGCTAACTCCCTGCCAGACCCCCCGTTATTTGCCCCCTCCCTTTTCCCTCCAGGGTCGGTACCTATTCACTCTTTTGTATACAGCCAAACCGTCGTGGGACGAAAGGGAAACTGAACGGACGGAATCGCAACGACAGACGGACGGGAACTCACCCATGGTCGGGGCACCGCGAGACACATACACATCACGCCCTACTAACTAAATTAAACCTCCGCTGCTGCGGCCTGCGGGCGACACAGTAACGGGCAACACGACGGGCACGCAACATCAACACCACGGCCAACATCAACAACATCAACATTTACCAACCTCTGACAATGGCGCGCTTCCCCTCCACCAGCAGCATCCCCTGCCACCTCCGCCCCTCCCGCCGTCAACACATTTTCCTCGCCCTCCTCTTCCTCTTCAGCATAGCTTACTTCCTTCACTCCTCCTCCACCTCAACATCCTCATCAGCACCACGGTCCTCCGGCCCCTCCAGCCCCTACGACCCCCACCACGGCATACCGGCGGAATCCATCTGGCTAGAACAGCACATGAACTCCCCTCTCCCCTCCTCTTCCTCTTCCCGCACCCAGTCCAAACTAGTCTCAAACACCTCCTTCGACTGGAGCAATATCAACTACAAATACCCCCCACCGTCACCCCTCCGGCAATTACCCATCGGCCGACCCATTTCGTTACCACCGGTCCAATATCCGTTTAGACCGGAACCACCCGCTGCTCGCAAAGTGCGCGAAGCGCGACGCAAGGCAGTGAAGGACGTGTTCATCAAGAACTGGAAGAGTTACAGAGACTTAGCCTGGAAGAAAGATGCTTTACTGCCCGTCTCCGGCGGGTATAAAGAGCAGTTCTCCGGGTGGGCAGCCACGCTGGTTGATGCGCTGGATACGCTCTGGATCATGGGATTGAGGGAAGAGTTTGATGAAGCGGTTGAGGCCGTGGCGGGGATTGATTTTGGGGTTGCATCGAATGGGGGGAGGGTGAATATTTTTGAGACGAATATTCGGTATTTGGGGGGGTTGCTGGCTGCGTATGATTTGAGTGGGAGGGAGATTTTGTTGACCAAGGCGAAAGAGTTGGGGGATCTTTTGTACGCGGGGTTTAGCACCGAACACAGAATGCCGGTGGATTTTATCGACTTTGAGCGAGCGAAAACGGGGGAGGGATTGGATGTGGAGGCAAGTGTGGTGAGTGCAAGCCCGGGAACGCTGACGCTGGAAATGACCCGCCTCAGCCAGGTGACGGGGGACATGAAGTACTACGATGCTGCGTCACGGGTGATGGATGTGTTTGAGCAAGGGCAGAATGTCACGCGGATTCCGGGGCTGTGGCCTATCTACGTGTCGATGGCGAGACGGGACGTGGTGAATGGGAATCAGTTTGGGGTGGCTGGGTGCGCGGATTCGTTGTATGAGTATTTGCCCAAGATGTATGCGCTTACGGGGGGGCTGGAGGCGAGGTACGAGGGCATGTCGAGAATGTTTCTGGAGGCGGCGGATAAGGCGCTGTTCTTTAGGCCGATGTTGCCTGGGAATGAGGACGTGTTGATGATTGGGACGGCGGATGTCACGGTGGATGGGACGGAGGAGATGTTGCTGAATCCGGAGAGCGAGCATTTGGGGTGTTTTGTGGGAGGGATATATGGGTTGAGTGGGAAGTTGTTTAGGAGGCCGGAGTGGGTGGAGAATCAGGGGGTCAAGATCACGAACGGGTGTGTTTACGCTTATAGGGCGATGCCGACGGGGATGATGCCAGAGAGGTATAATATGGTGCCTTGTCAGTCGAGAGATGATAAGAGTTGTCGGTGGAATGAGGAGCTGTGGGAGAGGGAGAGGAAGAAGAAGCCCGAGTGGAAGAAACATCTGCCCAAGGGGTTCACGACGGCCAAGGATCCGAGATATATCCTGCGGCCCGAGGCGATCGAGAGTGTGTTTGTCATGTGGAGGATTACGGGCAGACAGGAGTTCCAGGAGGCGGCGTGGGATATGTTCAAGGCCGTGAGCAATGGGACGGAAACCGAGTTTGCGAATGCGGCCGTGTTGGATGTGACCAAGGCCGAGTATCCTCTGCCGAAGGAGGATTACATGGAGGTGAGTTTTTGGCCCTTTCCTGGTGGTGATGATGTGTTGGGATGACAGCTGACGTTGTGTGTTGCGCAGAGCTTTTGGTTGGCCGAGACACTCAAGTATTTCTACTTGGCCTTTTCGCCGCCAGATGTCATCAGTCTCGATGACTTTGTTCTGAACACCGAGGCGCATCCGTTTCGAAGGCCAAAGAAGCCAAGGATCGACCGTCCGCTGAGGCTGTAGTATGTGGATACCATAATTGGATTGATCACGTTGACCATCCGTAGCAGTCGCGGTTCGTTGGCGCGTCGAAGTGACCATCAATATCGAGGACACCCAACCTGGACTGCTGTTGTTTCGGGAACCAGTGTTACAACTGCCGAATGCGCATCCATATTGCCATGTTGAGATGGACGAGTCAGAGTTGGCGACCAGAGATTGAAGTCGCAGTTGGTCAACTGGGGAAGGAAGGCTGGGGAGACGGGTGGATCAAATTAACTGCAGTCTGTTGCAGCAGAAGCACGGCACGTATGTACCGGGAAGGTGCATCTCAACGTCTGCAAACTCTGCACTTTCCATTTCCAGGTCATTTGGAAAAGGAAGTGGAAGCCATTCGAGTCTGAGGACGGGAGACCAGATGTTGGCAACCTCTTGGCGACTTCCCTCTTCCTGTCAATGCTGGGCGGGGAAAATGCCGATCTTCCCCACAGACTGAAGGCCTTAACAGAAGAGACTGTGACCTGAACACTATCATTCTCTTGTTTCATCATCAGAATAATGCCGGCACAAATCAAAGAAGCATATCAAGATTGTACCTGTTCACTTCTCCTCTAAAACCCTCTTTCAGCCCCGGAAAAACGTGGTTGGAGGATGCCCTGTACTGGAACACGACATTGTTAGTGATAGAGGAAGTTGTACCGATCCAGCCTCTCCGCACTGACGGTACCTCACTTCGACTCCCCCAGTTCATTCCCCCGCACCTATTCATCTCTTCGGCTTACATTTTCCAGCCCCAAAGCTCCAGATGCGGCAGGTCGTCCATTTGTTCCAGTTCACGATACCCTCCCAAGCAATCTGCAGATATTGTCTGGTTCCAGATCGCCATGGCTACTTGTCAGGGATTCAAGACATTGGAGGACCCTGACGGTGACACAATCTGACAACACAAGTCTCACCGAGTGATCCAATCATGTTCCGCTACAAGCGAGAGCTAAGTAATGGGACATACTTCTGAGAGTATGCACCCTGTCGCTTTCTCGCTCCTTATCAGCGAGCAAGCCCATCAAGAGTCGGATCACGACAACCCTACCACGATTCTACAAGATCAGAAGCTGAAATCACCATGGCTCACTCTGTCGAAGAAACGGATCTAGACAAGGAGAAGCAGTTGGACGAGGTCCAGGAAGTTAGCAGGAACAACGAGGTGAGTACACTGACGCTGTCCTATCTTCCAACATGCTGACCCCAGTTCTAACCAGTTCACCCCGGAATTCGAGTATTCTCAAGCCGAGGAACGAGCATTATTGCGTAAACAAGACTTGACCATTCTCCCCCTTTGCGCCGCCATCTACTTCCTCTGCTATCTCGACCGTTCCAATATCGGCAACGCCCGCATTCTCAACTCGTCGACACACAATGATATGCAGACCGAGACCCATTCCACCCAATACCAGTTCAACATCGCCTTGATGGTCTTCCTCGTGGCATACGCCACTTTCGAGGTCCCATCCAACATTCTGCTCAAGAAGCTGCGCCCTTCGCGATGGATCGCATTCCTCATGTTTTCATGGGGTGCCATAACTATGGGCCTCGGCGGTGTTCAAAGCTTCCACGCTCTGGCCGCCGTGAGGTTCATCCTTGGTGCTTCTGAAGCCGGTCTTTTCCCGGGGTTGGTACTCCTACTTGGCTCTTCAACCACCTCAAAGCGCTAACCATCTCGGTTGATAGGTTGGTCTACTACCTTACCTTCTGGTACAAGTCCGACGAGCGGAGTGTCAGGGTCGCCTCCATCCTCGCCAGCGCCACGCTCGCCGGTGCTTTCGGAGGCGCAATTGCATACGGCATCGGCCACATGAATGGCGCAAGCGGACTATCTGCCTGGCGCTGGCTCTTCATCATCGAAGGCGCACCCTCTTGCCTCTCGTCACTCTTTGTCCTCTTTTTCCTACCGGACTACCCAGAGGAACATCTCAAAGGAAGAGAACGCGAAATTGCGCTAGCTCGTCTCAAGGTAGAAGGGAGCAAGAGACATCATCGCAGTATGACGTGGCAGGACGCCAAAACCACGCTTTCCGACTGGCGACTCTACGGTCACTACCTCATCTATTTTGGAGTCTCGGTTCCCTTCAGCTCGCTGTCGTTGTTCACGCCATCCATCACTGCCGGACTGGGATACAAAGATCTCCGGGCTCAGTTGATGAGCGTTCCACCTTATGCGGTAGCTTATGGTTAGTCCATGCATATCTGGGTACCACGGGACACTCCACTGACAGAAATACCTACAGTGACACAGATTGTCGTTTCGTGGTCGGCGGACCGGTTCAACGCCCGTGGTATTCACTGCGCCGTATTTGCGCTCATTGGTGCCGTAGGCTTTATAGCGTTGGTCACGCTACCAGTAGATGCCTACCAACACAGATACGGTTGCCTCATCCTTGCATCGGCGGGTTCGTTTGCCTGTGTGCCCCCAATGCTGGGATGGCTCTCATCCAATGTCTACAGTACGGCTTCCGTAGGCCTTGCTATTGCAATAAATGTGAGTGTCGGGGGTGGCATCGGCCAAATCCCCGGTGTTTGGATTTACAAAAAAGAGGAGGCAGCTCGAGGATATCCCACTGGTCACTGGACCAACGCGGCGATGCTTCTCATGGTTGCGGCGGGAGCGGCTGGGCTCCGTGTCTGGTATGGGTACAAGAATCGAAAGCTCCTTCGCGAAAGTAATGGACAGGAGGTCCGGTTATTCAGACTTTGAGAGGGAAGCCTTTTGTTACGTATTCACCCAGCTGATGGACAAGGTACGCATTCGAACGTCGTAATCCGGTTTTTTTCTTGGATAGCAATTGTCATGGTCACCAGTTAATTGAGATGCCACCAGCACATGACAATCGAGTTTTGGGAGCAAGTCATAGCGGCATACAAAGGTTCATTTTTCCCCAGAGCAATTTAAGCGTGGAAGTGGAGTTCTCTTCACTCATCCGCCCAAGCGTACAGCTCGTGGACAGGCTAGATATCCTTTTCCGACATGGCAGTCCCGGCGAGATACCTGCTCTGCTCCTAATACTCACAAATCTGATGTTTGATAGGTCCAAGAAGCGGACAGTACCTGTTCTGGTTTGGGGTCCAAGGGTCCAAGCACCAAACTAACAAGGACAGGCTGCCTCAGTAACGGAACATGGGTCACCCTTCAGGTTACCGTCAGTCTGGACCAGATCAACATATGGTGACAGAGAGGGATCATGCACCAGTGGCAGCGAATTTACCTCGGACCCGAGCTGTACCCCAGTTCCTACCTGCCGGTAAGCTTCTCCAACTAGTGTACCGTATAATCTCGAACAACTCGTATTCCAGGACAGGCATAAGGTCTGCCAGTTGCGTTTGGCTGTAAGTACGTGGCTGTAGAAGCTAATGGCAGAGCTATCACCCTGCGTTGCCGGACTGTCCTGGAATACGGAATTATACGGTTGTTGGAGAAGCAGCAAACAGCCCGAATGTTCCCCGCTCGAAGCTGTAACCTTTGTTTTCCTCACCTTCCTCGTCACTCGTCAACCAGGAAAACTGTCTAGCACGACCCGAGATATTGGGTCGTAGGTAGTATTTGAGCTGTGTTACCTTCCCTTTCCAGGAAGAGTAGTATCAAGCTTCCACAGCTCAAGCTTCAGAGGAACTCAACCCAACGTCGCCAGAGCTAGATCCCTTGCAACCTCCCTCTCCAACCGAGCCCAACGGAGTTGAAGGACCTGAAAGGGGTCAGGCTGGTAGTTGGGGTTCATTGTCAAAACCGCATGACCGGCCCAGTGACGGCATCTGCCATTTCCAGGTTTTGCTTTATTACACTAGCTTGCCCTCGAGCTGCTTCCCCGCCACATGGCCGCGTTGCGAGTCAGCTTCGCAGATTCTCAGAGTCCCATCACTTTGGGCAGGTCGGCATCCCCCCCGACCGTCCAGCTTGATGACAAACCATATTACACAGTATATTGACCACTTCAAGTAATGGGACAAAGGTTCACCTCTCCAGACGAACCCCAGGACGCCAGTCCACGGCCAACTGAATCTCGTGATACCACTTGGAGATTTGGGATACCCTCGGTGGGTGTCTTTGCAGCTGGTAAGTCATGCAGTTCCTTCATAAAGGGAACACCAAGTGGCCAACCCGTCTTCACGATGTCCTTGTTTGGACCCCGAGAAACCGTACTGCATGTAGACGTTCCTGTACTAAGTTCGGTCTACCACATTTGGTCTAGAGGGCTACTCGGGCAACTACCCATGTCCTCTACTCGGTCTACTTCATTAGTCAATATCGTCATATACTCTTCTATACTGAACAAACTGTTCCCCCCTTATTATCCTCTTACTGATTCTCCTTGATGATCTCCCCAACGACAGACCGTTATTGATCTCTTTACTTCTTTGCATAATGACGCGTATTACAGCCTCTATTGCCGGAGTCGTCGTTGCCCTTGCTATCGCCATCCAAGCTTTTGCCATACCCGGCAGATCAGGATGGTGGGAACGTGATGTCCCGCCACCAGCCTTCAGCTCGGCGGCCCCAGTTCCAACATCACCGGCAGAACCAATACCAACGCCACCTAATTGCAACAAGGCCTTCTTCACCAGCATCCTGCCGCCCGAAGCAAGCCTCGAGAACATCACGGCTGTTCCAGAGGGCGGCAGCCATGGCGAAGGAAAGGCGAATATTCCGTATCCGACTAACCCAACGGACCTTCCTGCACTATGTGCCGTAACGATCAACGTGACAAGTTCGCCGTCGAGTAGCTACCGGTTCGGGCTGTTCTTACCGACGGAGTGGAGTGGAAGGTTTCTTGCTGTTGGGAATGGAGGGTTTGCGGGGGGTATCAATTGGCTCGACATGTATGTTTCTTTTGGTTTTTTTGTCATCGTTCTGCCCCTTCTGCTGAAGGGCTTACGAGCACTGCCCGTCAATGATGGCAATCAACTATGAAACCGTCATACCACATTTGTGCTTTCCGTGGAGGAACCAGCTGCTAATTAATAACCGTGTCCTTCCAGGGCCCCCGGTACACATTACGGCATGGCAACCGTCTCGTCTGACCTAGGCCACAACGGGTCTGCAACCGATACATCTTGGGCCCTCAAACAACCTGAAAAGAAAACCGACTGGGGATGGCGTGCCCTTCATGGAACCGTTGTCCTCGGCAAGAAGCTCACAGCCGCCTACTATGACGGCTGCGACATTACATACTCCTACTACAGCGGCTGTTCCACCGGCGGCCGCCAGGGTCTCCGCGAGATCCAAGAATTCCCTGACTCCTTCGACGGCGTGCTTGTCGGTGCTCCAGCCTGGTGGACTTCCCACCTAAACAACTACATCACCCAACTGGGCATGTACAACCTCCCCAACACAACCGACTACTACATTCCGACGCCTCTACTCCAAGTCGTCGCCGACGAAGTAGTCCACCAATGCGACCTAGCCGACGGCGTCGAAGACGGCATCATCAGCCGCCCCGACCTCTGCACCTTCAACCCCTCCCTCCTCCTCTGCCCATGCAACTACACCGCCCCTACCAACGGAACCGCATCCTGCCTGACCCAACCCCAAATCGACACCCTCGAAAAGGTCTACTCCTCTCACTACCACGAAGCCACAGGAGAACTCATCTACCCCGGCCTCACCCTCGGCTCCGAAGCCCAATGGTTCACCATAATCGGCAACACCAACGGCACCCCCTCCCCCTTCGGCGTCGGCTACCAGCGCAACTTCCTCTTCGACAACGCCACCTGGAACTACACGGCCTCCTACTCCGACTCGGTCGTCGACCGCGCCGACCGCATCGACCCCGGCCGCGCAACCGCAGACAAGTACGACATTTCCGCCTTCAAATCCCGCGGCGGCAAGGTGATTCTCTACCACGGCTTAGCCGACGGCCTCGTCCCCACCAAGGGCTCACAGCTGTACTATAACCGCACCATCCGCGCCTTTGGCGGGTCCATTACTGACTTGAAGAACCTGCGCAACACGACCGAGTTCTTCAAGCTCTTTTTGATCCCGGGGATGCAGCACTGCTGGGCGAGTCCGGCGGGCGTGGACGCGCCGTGGAACATTGGCGGGGCGTTCCAGGCGGGTGTTATGGGTTCGGGACTTTGGTCGGTGCCTGGGTTCGAGGGGAGTGAGAGCCATGATGCGCTGGTGGCGCTTAGGAAGTGGGTGGAGGAGGGAAGGGAGGTGGAGCAGTTGGTTGCGACGAGTTGGAGGGCTGGGTTGAATGCTGCTAGTGGGGTTAAGAGGCAGAGAAAGGTTTGTGCGTGGCCGGGGAGGGCGGTGGTGAGGGGGGAGGTGGTGAGGGAGCTTGAGTTTGGGGTGGATGGGCTGGCTGAGGTTATGGATGGTGAGGAGGTGTGGGAATGTGAGTGGCCGGAGGGCGTGGAGGGGGATGAGTGTTGAACTGTTGATGGGGCGGGAGTGTGACAAGCTAAGAGTCTGGTGCACGGAGTCATGGAGGAGTGGCTTTGGCCAGATGCAAGTCCGTGGGAATAGCTGTTGGGTGAGAGCGCTGCTTGGACCGTTCTAGATGCATTTTGTTAGCACAAGCTGGAGTTCGAAGCAATGCAAACATTCTTATGAGGTATTTTAAACAAGTGATAATACAATCACACATCAATCATCATCACAATGGTCGAATGTTCAATCACTGTTCCTTTGCTAAGAGAGGCAAATAGGGTTAGGGTTGTAGCCGACAATTCCCCGTCTAAGTGATAAGAGAAGGCCGATAACGATAACGGTTCGGGAGCTATGACCACCTGAGGGAGGGAGCGCCGTCAGTCAATCGTCCGGCCAAATTCCCGAATTCCCGATTTCATCCCAATTCCTCTTCTCCAGCCTTTGGTCACAACACGAGGGCGCAACGCCGAGACCGCCCGCCATGCCTCGAATCCCCACCGTCGAGCTCAGTAGATACCTACTGACCGGTCACATCGCCTCTCCCGGTTGTCTTCGAGCCCGCGTACTTCCCGGCAAGAATGCGCGCGCAGCTCTCAACGCTCTCCCCTCGTCGCGACAGCTTCAGCCTCGTCAACACGCCCGCTACCTGACCACCGAAACGAACACCGCGACCACCGCGACCACCCCTCCTCCCGCCGCCGCCCCCTTCCGCAAACAACTCAAAGAACAAGCCAAAGCCCTCAAAAAGTCCGGCCACAAAAAGAAGAAAAGCAGCGACAACCAGACCGTACCCGGCTGGGAGCTCACCGTCGGCATCGAGATCCACGCCCAACTCAACACGGCCCACAAGCTCTTCTCCCCCGCAACCGTCGTCACCTCCCTCTCCAACTCCACGCCGCCCAACACGCACGTCGCCCCCTTCGACCTCGCCCTGCCCGGCTCCCAGCCGCTTTTCCAGTCTGCGACCTTGGTGCCTGCCATCCGCGCCGCTCTGGCTCTCAACTGCGCCGTCCAGCCCGTTTCCAGGTTCGACAGGAAACATTATTTCCACTGGGACCAGCCGGCGGGGTACCAGATCACGCAGTTTTACGAGCCGTTTGCTAGGGATGGGTATATCACTTTGTATGCAAGGGACGGGATTGCGGCCGAGGATGGCGAGGAGATCAAAGTGGGCATCAAACAGGTGCAGATGGAGCAGGACACGGCCAAAACTACGGCGCAGCCCGGAGAAGTGCAGTGGTTGGATTTTAATCGGGTGGGGGTCCCGCTGATTGAGATTATTACCCTTCCCGAAATTCATCATCCGGCGACGGCGGCGGCGTTGGTGAGGAAGGTGCAGATGGTTTTGGCGAGTGTGGATGCGTGCGTGAGCGGGCTGGAGGAGGGCGGGTTGAGGGCTGATGTTAATGTTTCTGTTAGGAGGACGGGCGAGAGCGGACTGGGACAGAGGACGGAGATCAAGAATCTGAGTAGTTTCAAGGCGGTCGAGGACGCGATCATTGCGGAGAGGGACAGGCAGATTAAGCTACTGGAGGACGGGGGGGAAGTGAAGGGGGAGACGAGGGGGTGGAGTCTGGGCAGCACGGAGACGAGGCGGTTGAGAGGGAAGGAAGGGGAGGTGGATTATAGGTATATGCCTGATCCGGATTTGGGGCCGGTGGTTATTGGGGAGGATCTGGTGCAGAGGTTGAGGGAGACGATGGGTGTTTTGCCGGATCAGGAGGCGGATCAGTTGATGGAGAGGTATAACCTCAGCGCGAAGGATGCGCTGGCCTTGATGCTGCTTGATGGCGGAGCCAGGATCCAATACTTTTACAATGTCCTCGACTCCCTTGAGGAACGACTCGCTGCTGACGGGCAAACCGTCCCAGAAGGCGCGGAACATGCAACACTGGCAGCAAACTGGTGTCTCCACGAACTCGGCAAGCTCACAGACTCCTCCTCCTCCTCCTCCTCTTCAGACCCAGATCTCCTTCAAGGCCTAGCCATGACACCCCTAGGCGAATCCCCCCTCGTCCCCTCCTCCTCTCTCGCCGCCATCCTCCACCACCTCCACTCCCGCACCATCACCGCCAAAGTCGCCAAGGACCTCCTCTGGGCCGTCTACCGCGGTGATATTTATTCCGGCGAAATCACCAGCTACATCGACGCCCACGGCCTTTGGTTCAAAGAGCTGCCAGAGGAAGAATACGCGAAGCTGGCTGACGAAATAATCCAGGGCGAGGAGAAGGTGCTGGGAGAGTTTTTGCGGTGGAAGCAGGGGAAGATGAAGGCGTATCCCCAGGGGAAACTGATGTATCTGGTGGGGAAGATGATGAGAGGAGGGCCGGAGGGGAGGGTGGAGGCTGCTGGGGCGGAGAGGGTGTTGAGGGGGAGGATTGAGGGTGTTTATTTGCCTGAGCTGGAGAAGGGAGAGTAAGTTGCGTTGCAAAGGCTGTGGATGTCCCATGGCCGGGGTCTTGGTGCTACTATCGACTTGGCTCACTTCTCCCAAACAACACAATTCGCAATACCAGCCGCTAGGGCTTCGGCGCACGAAGCTGTCCAGACCATCCACCCTCCACAACATGGAAGAAGACGGATGGGGGGGTGGGACTTCGTGGCTGTGGTGCCCTTGGTGCTACCGTCCCTCCAGAGGCACGTCAAGCGCTTCAACGGTCGAGTAGCGCCGAGGCCTACCCCAGGTTACACGACATCCGGCTTTACACTTTACACTCTCGGCAGACGGAACAACTGCAGACCGTTTTGACCAGGAACCAACCCCATATCTCGCCCCGGACTTATTGCGGCCCACCCACATGCCGTTCCGAGCTCGTCCAACTTATCTTCCCGTGCCGTGCGGCGTCACATTCCGGCCTTGGCTCGCATTGACTGCCACTTCCCCTCCTTCGAACATTCTCAAACGACGCGATCTCAGGCCATTTCTACGCTTGCCATAGTTTCTTATTACTTCTTACGAAGAAACGACCGCCATCATAGCGAACCCAAAATGGATTTCTCAATCGTCAATCGGTCCATTGGTCAGTGCACGACAAAAACCCTCAAGAATTTGCGTGTAGAAGGGGGAGATTCAGGGGTCTGTCATAGGTCAAAGCACAACACTTTAGCCATACACGATGGACACCCGAGGAGGCGAATGGACGGTGATTGCAATATCTCGGAAACAACTACCAGGCTCTAGCCCCTCTCACTATAACGGAACCAGACCACGGGATTTATCCGCTGCCTGGGGTCCTGTATTGCGGTTAACGAGGTAGCACTCATCCAGGTAGATCCAATCAAGCATATGCTCATCATTGAGCTTCATCTATAAATCTTCTATTGAGTGTCTCGCACACTCCTCTCTTTCCTTCCATCAACTACGACTTTTCTTCCTGTCATCATGCGCTTCTCCTTCCTCTCCCTCCTCCTCGCCCCTGCTCTAGCAGCAGCCGCCGACCCCACCACCACCTACGACTACATCGTCGTAGGCTCCGGTCCCGGCGGCGGTCCCCTTTCGGCTGAGCTCGCCCGCGCCGGCTACTCAACCCTGCTAATCGAAGCCGGCACCGACCAATGGGACAACCCGACCTACGCGGACATCCAGAACTTCAACGAGGCCGCCAACGACGAGACCACGCGCTGGGACTTCTGGGTCAAGCACTCGGACGATGCGGCGCGCGACCTCAAGTTCAAGCACACCACCTGGGACACGGGTGGCGGGACGTTTTACGTCGGGTTGGACCCGCCCGAGGGGGCCAAGTTGCTGGGGATTCAGTACCCGCGTGCTGCGGTGTTGGGCGGGTGTGCGATGCATAATGCGGGAGTGGCGAGTCTGCCGGAGGATGATGATTGGAATCGGATTGTCAATTTGACGGGGGATGCGAGTTGGGAGGCCGGGAAGATGAGGGAGTATTTGAAGAGGATTGAGAGGAATGAGTATGCGCGTGCTGATGATGCTACGCATGGCCATGATGGTATGTTGCGACTATTGTCTGACACTACAAAAGAAAGGAACTGACAAAGGACGACGGCACTAGGCTGGCTGGCAATCTCCAACACCGACGTCTCCTGGGCCAAAAACGCCAGCAACCCAGCCGTCAAAATCATGAAGCGTCTCGCCGAACTGATCGGCCAAGACCCGTCCCAAGTCGCCGACCTCGCCAACACCGACCTCCTCGGCGACTTCCCCAACCGCGACACCATGTCCTCCTTCTTCAACATGGCCACCCACTCCGACAAGAACGGCAAGCGCGCCAGTCCCAACAACTACATCCGCACCACCCTCGCCGACCCGGCCAAGTATCCCTTGACCGTGAAACTCAACACGCTCGCCACCAAAGTGCTGTTCAACACCACCACGGGTTCCAAACCCCGTGCAATCGGCATCGAAGTAATGGAAGGTCCCTCCCTCTACCGCGCCGACCCCAAACACATCCCCGGCACCACCGCTCCCAAGGTCCACCAATACTTTGCCAACCGCGAAGTCATTCTCTCCGGCGGCGTCTTCAACACGCCCCAACTTTTGAAACTCTCCGGCATCGGCCCCCGCGCCGAGCTCCAAAAATTCAACATTTCCGTAATTGTCGACTCCCCCGGCGTAGGCGAAGGTCTTACCGATAACTACGAAGGTTCAGTCCTCGGATTAGGCAAAGTCCCCATCGAATCCGGTCTGATCACCTTACTCTTCCGCACCCCCAACGCGCCCACGGCCAAGAGGAATATCTACGCTTGGTGCGGCGCCTTCAGCTTCGAGGGGTTCTGGCCTGGTTACCCGACTTATTACGGTGCCGAGCAGTTTACTTGTGCCATGGTGCATGTCAAGCCTCGTTCTCAAGACGGGAGCGTGAGGCTTGTGTCAGCCGACCCGCAAGACAAGCCCGAGATTAATTTTCGGTTTTTCGAGCACGGCGGGGATGAAGATCTGTCGGAATTGGTGTCGGCTGCTAATATCCTGAGGGAAAGCTGGCAAGCGGCTGGGGAGACGGTACTGCCTTTTAACGAACTCCATCCTTGCTCTTCCTCAGCGGGAAACACCACTTCTTGTTCGGAGGCGCAACAGGCCGAGTTCTTCAAGACGCAGGCTTATTCGCATCATGCGACTTCGAGCTGTCAGATTGGGGCTGATGGGGATAAGATGGCCGTGTTGGATTCCAAGTTTAGGGTGAGAGGGACGGAAGGGTTGAGGGTCGTGGATGCGAGTGCGTTTCCGAATGTGCCGGGGTTTTTCCCGAGTGTGCCGACTATGATGATTAGTGTTAAGGCGGCGGGGGATGTGTTGGCGGCGGCGGCGAGAGAGGCGTCTAGTCGTTGAGAGGGAGGGAGAGGATATCGATGTGTGGGTGCCCGGTGCCGTGGCCGACCTCACTACAAACTGCCGTCTTCCATTCCCAACCAAGCGGGGGGCATTTCCTCTCATACCCTAGTCGTCTTCCGGGAAAGCATCCAATTCAAGCCGATCATGAAACAGACTTAGCCCTTTCTTTTTTTTGAAGATGGATTAAGGCGCCGAGGGTTGATGCAGACAAGTGACGAGGGTTGACTGGAGGTTGAGAGTGGATGTTCAGGATTGGTGTTGAAGAGCATATGCAGCGAGGCAAGGCATGTGAGCAACCCATGCAGGTATGACTGCTTGGTGCCTGGTTTGGAGCGATTGTGCAGCGGGATGTAGTCATAGGCATCAAATGTTGGAATAAAGAGGGGCTCTCGGGTCGTTGGAGACGGCCGTCCGAAGATGTGATTGTTTGGTTCTCTGAACTTGTGATGTTGGAGGAAAGTACATTGCAGATGGGATGGAGATGGAGCAACATCGGGCCCTGGAGACGGAAGAGAAAAACAAGGAAAGGGTGTAAGTCATGTCGGGGTTCCATGGATTTCCGTGAAGATACCTATACGAAGGGAAAGATATGGAATCCGATGCCGCTGACTCCGAGTCTTCTTTCGGTTTACCTTCTTCTCCCTTCATGCAGGAGTCCTCCCGATTCTCTGCATCACCCGCGGCACCGGATCGGGTTGACAATCAGGTTTCGCCATCGGGTTCTTGCAACTTTCCTGTACAAAGTAACGATGCGTTTGTAAGCGTCTCTGCGGACGACTTGAACTATAAAGCAGATCTTGGTGATCGGCCGTTTAAGAAGAACCTCCTTCTTTTCGTTCCCTTTTTTAGTTCCCGTCTTCTATGCATCTCTAACCACCCTGTCTCTACCCAGCAAGTCATCGTGTTTATATCTGCATTATTTGGGTTTGTTTTGTTCTGTCGGCTTTCTGTTGTTCATCTCCATGCGGGTCGATCATCCGTAAAAGCGTTGGTTCCGGAACTTGGATCTCACGCATCGCCATCTCCCTACCATCTGAGCTATCTGCACTTCACGATATCCAAAACACACTAAGCATGGCGTGCCGCATGAACCTTTTCCGATCTCTTTTCTGTGTTCTTGTCCTCTGTCAACGTACCTTGGCTATTGACTTCGGTCAGTCGTACAGCTCTCACAACTCAGACCTCCGCTTGTCTCGTCGGTACACAGAGCACGACCTCAAACGTGACGAGACAAGCAACCATGTCAACTTTCATCCCGAAGGTGCCACCGAGGGCTTCTACTGTCATTATCCCGAGTTCAACTCGCAGGACTGGGAAGGTTGCAACGGCGGGGTAGATAGTAGATGGTGCTGGTTAAGACAAGCTCAAACGAACGAGTCAACTCAAAGAAAGGGATACACTGTCACAACGGACTGTAAGTACGGCCGTTTCTACGTTCAATCATCTATGCTACTCTGCTCTGTCTCGGCTTATGCTGACCCGGCGACGTTTGGTCCTGTACCTAAACAGATGACAACTACGCTCCTATTGGAATTCAGAGACACGTACGTTGAGCCCTAATCTCCGTACCAATACGTAGGCCTGCCTGTGTCTGACAGTCAACTCAGTATCATCTCGACATTGCCAATCACACCATTGCCCCCGATGGTAAACCTCGAGAGGCCAGTCTCTTCAACGGCACATATCCCGGACCCTTGATCGAAGCCTGCTGGGGCGACACGGTCATCGTCCATGTCACTAACAGCCTCGGCGACGAAGGCAGCGTCATTCACTGGCACGGCCTTCGTCAATACTACAACAACGACCAGGACGGCGTGGTCCTGACGCAGTGTCCTATTGCCAGGGGGTCCACGTGGACATACAACTTTACTATGCTGCAGTATGGGACAACCTGGTATCATAGCCATTACCCCTTGCAGGTAAGCCTGCCGATCAGACAGACAACTCCCAGAACCTATGGTGAAGTTAACACAGATTCCATCAGTACGCCGATGGCGTCCTTGGGCCCCTCGTAGTCCATGGCCCAGCCAGTGCCCCTTACGACGTTTCCCACCCGTGGCCACACTTCATGACGGACTGGGTGCACAAGTGGGCTATGGAAGAGTTCGAAAACGAGAAGGATCCGAAGGTCCGTGGAGCCAAGGCAGACAACATCTTATTGGATGGTGTTGGCAGAAACCAAACAGCGGTGTCTGCTTACAATGGCCAAGACATTCGATCGTTGTACCCCATCACTGAAATCCTTCCAGGGCAGAGGGTCCGTTTGCGACTGGTCAATGGGGCGACGGGGACATCGTTTATCTTTTCCATAGACGGACACCCGATAGAGGTTATTGCCAATGATCTAGTGCCTGTCAAGCCAAAAGTCGTTGACTCGCTTCTTGTCGCTATTGGTTTGTTGTCCTGTCCCCTTTTTGATTTCTCTCTCTCCCTACCCAAAGAGACTAACAAACAAACCACAGGCCAACGCTACGATATCATCATCCATGGCCTTGAAAACCCTTCCGCTGCAGGTAATTACTGGATCCGCACCACGCCCGCGGACGGCTGCAACACGTTTCGTAACGGAGACTTCAACAGCACCGACAGCACGAATCCGAATCCCCTCGACACGCGAACCGGAATCCTGCATTATGACATCCCCAACGCCACGTACTTGTCCCTTCCCGATTCAACCGAAAACAACATTGCCGATTACTCCTGCGCTCGCATATCCGAGCAAGACTCCCTCCGGCCCATCGTTCCCTGGTCCATCTCCAAAACCCCGCTAAACAACCTCGCCCTTTCCACCTTCTACGCCGCTCACCAGACCAAAGCCACCACCAACTACGGTAACTACACCCACTGGCTACTCCGTCTAGACCCCTTAGTTGAGAAATCAAGCGCCATCAACTTCCACAATCCCATGTTCGCCAACTTCAGCACCCCCTCGCTCCTCAACCTCACCAGCGTCGGCCAAGACCCAAACGACAACGTCATCCGTTTCCCTTACTCCTCCAACTCTTCGGACTTCATCCACATGGTCATCGACGGGTCCCTATTACCCTCAACTAACCAAACCTCCTTAAACCCAGACATCATCCCGCGCCTGGCGCACCCGATGCACTGGCACGGATCGGACGTGGTCCTGCTGGGCCAGAGCGAGCAGCCGTTTGACCCGGCCACGTCCCGAGACTCGTGGAACTACGATAACCCGCCGCGACGCGACACCATCATGGCGCCCGCGGGCGGGTACGTGGCGGTGGCGTTCAAGCCGGATAATCCGGGCGTGTGGCTGGTTCATTGTCATATTGCGTGGCATGCCAGCGCGGGGTTGGCGTTGCAGATGGTTATTGATGATGAGCGTGGTAGTTTGGTGCAGAATATGCTGGATGATGATAGGTTGGATAGGTTGCGCGGGGGGTGTGATGAGTGGAAGGCGGATCTGGGTGAGGTGGTTCGTTATAAGAAGGATGATTCGGGTGTCTGATGAAACTTTTTTTTTTTTTTTTTTTTTGCCAGTTTTTTTCTGCTTTTTGGATACCTTAGGAGACTATGTATGTAGATGTGCGTTTGAGATTTGTTTGGCTTTGGATAACCGGATGGATATAGAGGCACATACATGGAAGCGGGTCGTTCATGCATGGCACTGGGCCACACGTACATACCTAGTAGATAAGGACGGCAGGGACCGATATGATCATGAGTCATTTGATGGAGGAGCGCTGGGACATCTCTCGTGAATATCGTAATGGTAAACAAATAATAACTGGAAAAGCAAGATGGTGAAGATCACACCGGGTATCCTATGACATGACATGACGGAAAGACAAAAACACTGTTGACCACCCCAAACACCAAAGCTGACAGACAACCACCTTTTTTTTTATTTTGCTCACATCACCTCCTTCCCATTGACTCCTTGGTCCCATTATAATCATTCACCATCACCCCATGGTCTCATAGCATGAACATGTGCCAAGTCGGCATCGCTCCCCTGAGCCATTGGGCATGAAGGCCATTCCGACATTCTTCTTTGCGTATCCGGCGGGGTTGGTGGTGACCTCTGATCATATGCGATAGTCACCTCCCTCTCCTTCACAATCTTCCCCGGTGGCGGCGGGTCTATAACCACATGCACTACCGTACCAACACCGCCGGCATGGCTTTCACCACTGACACTTCGTATCTGATGCACCGTGTCACTTTCCCATCCGGACCCTGTTCCTCCCGCAATCCCAACGCTGAAAGCACTGCTCAACCTGATACTCAATCTCCTCATCACCACCGGTCTCCCATTGCCGCCGCTTTCAGCAGCGTGCAAATCATCATGCACATGCACAACAGGTCCATGTTGTCCATGACCATTTCCAGCCTCCTCCTCGTCTTTGTCTTTCCTTGCATTGCTGCTGAAACTCCCAAACAATCCCCCCCTCCTTTTACTACTCCGTCCCGTCCGGTTACTAGTAACAGTCGTACTCGTCCCCTGCGTCCCTTTGGTTCCAGTATACATCTGATCGCCATGTTGATTCTCCAAACTATCCAAATTATAGAACTCCGCGGGCGGTGGCGGGCGCGGTCCACCTCTGTATTCCCTCAACAAGGCCCTCAAAATCGGAATGCTCGCCGCCATAATAGTTATCGCCGACTCTGCAATCCCCAAAATGACCAGGTTGGTGCTCGCAAAAGTGAAGTTCTCGTCGCCGATGGCGGGGAGTTCGGTAGCCTTGATGATGCTAGTCACACCCGCAAACACGCCCATGGACATAGCTACAAGAACGCCGAATTTCTCTTTTTTGTTCATGGGTGTTAATGACCAGATGATTTTCCAGGGGAGGACCGCCAAAACAATATCCATCGCCCCCGAGTAAACGGCCGTGAACATGTTGTAGTGGATCTGAATCGCTTTGTCCATGCATTTTCCTTCTATAAACGGCTGCCAGATTTTCGGGATCGGATCGCATTGGCCCCAGGTTAATGCCACGGCTACTCCTAGACTTAAATTGACGGAGATCATGATGAACCAGATTAGGGAGCGGATCCAGCTGTCTTGGGAGATGCGCAGGACTGTGATGGCGAAGGAGGTTTTACTCCACAAGGCGGCGAGGATGGAGAAGGTGCCTGCGAAGTTGGTTATGAGGAGGTAGTGGTTTAGCACGGGGGCGGATTGGTGGGGGTTGAAGAGGGAGGTGGGGAGGGCGAAGCCGAGGGTTGTGGAGTAGGTTATCAAGGCGGAGGAGGTTGTTAGGGAGATCTGGGGGTTGTTAGTGTTTTCTTTTCTTTTTCGGGGGGGCATGGCAAGGGGAGGAGGGCAAGTATAAAAGGTAGAAAGGGACTTGTCGATGAGGATAAAGCACGACATGACATACCCATGATATAATCAAAACATGATCATCCCACCACAGTCCACGTCCTCGATACTTCTTGCAGTAGATGCGCAACCCCAAAAACAAGGCCGCGAGGACAGTCAGGAACCAGCAGCTAAAGTTGACTTGGGCCACCCTCGACCTGTGATCTTCTTCTGGCATCACCTTCTCAGTGCCATTGGTGTTGGTATCGTTATTTGCCCTTCCCTCCAGATGGATGACCACGGCGTTCACAGCATGGTGAGCAGCCGCTTTGATGAAAGGAGAAGCGGCTGCTCCTACTGTTGAGGCCATGGGGTTGATGTTGTGCTTATACAGCTGATGTCGGTATTTGATCGCCCATCCATTTAGCGGCATGAACCCTGCTTTCTCTCTTCCCCTTGCTTTTTGGTGATACCCCAAGCTGTAGTGGGTAATTTAGACGAGAAGCGGGAAAAGTCGTCATGTGCAGTCAGGAAAAGGGACTGAAGCCAGAACCAAAAACTAAGAAAAGAGACGGAGACAAGCGGGAGATGAGACAGCGGCGGCAGTGATGGAACATTGTTGGGTCTGGAAGCGACGAAGGGAGAAAAAAAGTGTGAAGGTCCGACAGGTTGGACGACTGGTTGGGCGAGACCGTCGACCAAAATAGTAAAGGATCCGGGGTTGTGCTTACGGAGCGCCGCGTTCTGCCCTGCCCGGCGCTCAAAAAGGGATAGTCCTATTGCCAATTTCCCGAGTTTCTACGGTAATTCCTTTTCCTTTTTCCCCTCCTGCTCCATGTCAGTCCAGAAACAAACCTGGAAGCCTTCATGTTGAATGTGACGCTGGTGTTTTTTTTTTTTATGTGACTGATGTTGCCGCCGAATGTGAAGGAGTGTCTCACTTCCGAAGGAGCTCCCTAATCTGGGCTGGGGTGCCAAACATGGAATGGAAATCGTACGGGGCGTCTCATCGTGGCCGCATCTTTCCGGCACTCCCCGCCTTGGCGAACGATGTCAGTGTCCAGTCTCTTTCCTTGCTTGGCTTGCTTGGCCTGCTTGGCCTTCCTGTTGACGCGTTGATGTCTGTGCGTAAAGTGGTGATGTAGGGTTTGGTGATGTTATAGAGGGGGCACGAGAGTTCCATGGTCGGTGGTGACTCGATGGTGTTGTCGAATGGTTTCGTTCGTTCGTTCCTCTTGCAATGAGACTGAAAGAAATCATCAAAGTGGAAAGAAGAGAAGGCCAATTCGCTTAAGGAGCCTAAGGGGGCGCTAAACACGCGGACTGCCCCCCTCCGAACCCTCTTCCCCAGCAATTGACGGCACCCCTGAAATCAACCAATCCTCCGAGTAACCTTCAGACAAAAATCTTCCACCAGCCAGAAGGCAAAGTCGTGAACCATCGATCGGCTTCGTGGCATCGATCGGCGCCATTTCGTAGCGTCTCAGCAACTGTCGTTAGCATCAAGATCATCAAGATCGTCACCCAACCCAGCCAATAACCCCCTACCCCTACCCTGGGCTATCAAACCTTATTCAACTCCAAAAACGCTATATACTTCCCCAAACACTCATACTTCCCATTCCCAAAGATCAAACCCTCCATCCTACATATCCGCGCATACCTCCCTTCTCTATCCTCCCTCGCCGCAGCAATACACTGATCAGGATTACCTCTGTTGGCTGCAAACAGTACCAGGGATGCTTCGTCGTCTTCTGGTTCAAGTCCAAGTTCATAATGATACTAGTGGGTATCACCGAGTCTGTTGTACGTAAATCCCATCTTATCTGGTAACCAAAGGGCGGTTGTGGTCCCTTGGTAGGCGGTATTCCATAGAGGAAGGTTGAAGATGACGACTCTGGTCATGTCCAGGTGAAGATTTGCTTCAAATAGGTAGTAGTCCCTGTGAAGCTTGTGAATAGCCCTACGCTAGTTGAACTTCAGGGGTCAGTGCTTCTAGCGGCTCGAGAATTCATGATTTCCGTGATGCCAAGACGCGCGTACGTCTGACCTTGTGTGGGGGAAGAAACTGATCGATGGTGTTATGCGGTCCTTCGAGGGGTGTAAAGGAAGAGGTCATGAGGATCATGAAGAGTTTTGCACAAACAGAAAACAAAAGCTTTGTTTGTTGAAAGGAAGCGAAAAACCGGGGAAGACAGAGAATCAATTGACCACTAAAACACCCCTGTAACGGCGAAACGTTCCTGCCTTCTCAGGCTTTTTAGCGTCTTCTTTCTCCACCGCGGTCAGGAACCAACGGCGAGAACTGCGCCAACGGGACGATGATCTACAAAGGGTCTTCGACGAGTCCGAGGAGACCTCGAAGGAGGACTTTCAGGTATGCTTTGATGGATTTCCTTTTTTTTTTTCGTTTTTTTTTGGACCAGGACAGAAGCTCTCAGTCAGGAGTGGGCTCCGGAGTCCGGGAGGGGAGGGGGCAAAACCACATGGTTACGGCGATGCACATCCCGTCTGCATGTCTCACTCAGTGCCCCGTGCCCCATCGCGCTGTTGCCGTAGAATAGTACCGTCCTCCAACGTCCGCTTGCGATGACGACCAACATGCACTCAATGCCAATGCCAAACAATGATTATTTTGGGTGCTCTTTAACCCATGAAATATGAATCCAAATGAAAAAGACAAATTAATACAAGTCCCACAGCATAGAAGGTGGAAGCTCAATGGGTGGTGAATGTCCGGATTAAATCAGCGGGGCGTGGACTAGCGGGCGGGCGGGCAGTTATAAGCACAAGGTCTGAAGCAATCTTTCAACACAAAATCACTAGGCGTGGTGGCAGAGTGGTCTAATGCGCAAGACTAGAAATCTTGTTCCTTCGGGAGCGTCTGTTCGAATCAGGCCCACGTCGCACGAATGACCATCTGAAAACTTTTTTTTTTTTCGCTTTTTTTGCGATTGGGTGTCATATCCTCTTTTTCGTTCTTGTTGGTTTCTTTTTGTCTTCCTTTGGTTTACTTTACCGATTAACTGATGCTGCATCACACATCGCAGGCATGTCGCTTTGTCACTTGGCGGCACATCTCAGGGTTCACAATACCAATTGCTATGCTACAAGACCGTATGACAAAAGTGATATTTTGTAAACTGTACTTTCGTGTCCATACTCCTCCTTGCAAAATATAACATCAACTCCCGTAAATCGTACAATCGATCCACTTTGTCTTGTCTGATGTCATTCGTTCCTTCATGATTCCTCCCCTTTGATGTTCAAATATCAAGTCCCGAGTCTCTAACCCTGACTGAGCCTTTTGTCTGTCCGTCTTTTGCATGCCGAGTCTAACCCCGAGTCCTCTAAACCCAAGTCTTTGATGATGAAGCAGAACGCCCCCTTGAACTCCGTGCTATGCCGGCCCCAGGACCCAAATCCCAACCATGTCGTGAATAATGAACCGTGTCGTAAGTCGTAAATCGTAAACCCCAAGCCAGAAAAAAACCAAGATTCCAGCTCTTAAGTCTCCATCTCTTACACGACCTGAACAAGAAAAGGACTCTCTTCTCCTAGAGATGCTTAAGAATCCTCATCATGCCCCGGCCACACAATCTCCCTCTTCACCACCGCCCTAACACAGCGATACCCTATAAACGCCCACGCTAGAACCAGTGCCACCGTCATCCCGCTTCCCATCCACAACACCCCCTCACTTCCCAATCCCGTCCCAATCTTGATACTGGCGATGGTAAACCCGACGTTCGGGAAGACCATACTCCACCAACTCAGATGAAACCTCTTATCCCGCATGCCCGCCACGCACCCGGCCACAGCCGACACGAAAAACCAGAACCCCAGTCCCCAGAGAAACACTCCGAGCCAGATAGCACCCAACTTGACCCCCGCCGCTAGGGTAGCCATGTCGCCCACTCCCGTCAAGATGGCGACCCGGGACTCCTGAAGTTGCGCAAACACCCTCGGAATATCGCTAGCCATCGAAATGACCGCCGCCCCCGTAAAGCTCGGCGGCCCCACGGCGATGAACATACCCGGTCTCTGCGCGGGTAATCCAAACGCCATCAGTCTGCTCAGATACGAACTGAAGAAGAAGAAGCTGACCAACAGTCCCAGTCCCTGGGCAGCAAGTCCAGCGCAAATCATGGCCATCGCCGATTCGGGTGGCTGCGTCTTTGAGAATGACCCGGCAAGCGTTCCTATCAGCATGACGGGGAAGATGGGCAGCACCCAGGCGGGGGTGATGGTTGTGAGCGAGAGGCGACGCTCGGCTTTGACGGTGAAGAGGAGGTGGTATTGGATTACGGAGGCCAAGAAGGTGAGGGCGGAGAAGAACCAGAAGGCGATGCAGAGGAAGGTGGCGAAGGCGGGGAGGGAGGCGGTGGAGTTCAAGTTGGACGAATGACTGCCGTAGGAAATGTCGTCGTTGAAGATGAAGATGCGGGCGTACTCGGCTACGTTGCAGAGGATGGCGGCGATGGAGAGGAAGAAGGTCGGGACGAAGAGGGCTTCGTTGGGCCGGGTGAAGGCGCGGCGGAAGGTCCCTTTGTAGAGGACGAAGCGGAGGGTGATGGAGGCGGTGATCACCAAGAAGAAGAGAAGATCCAGGAGAAAGATGACGAGGCCGATGGTGGAGAGACCGCGGAAGCGGTGGGGGGTGATGGCCAGGACCAAAGAGACACCGCTGGTTGAAAGTCTGTTGGTGATGTTAGTGTCATGTTGTTCATGTTTGGTGAAGAGGGGATGAACTTACGTGACGGTGTACCAAGCAAAGGTAAAGTGCATCAGCCTCTTCCTCCACGGGATACTAGGCTGGAGAACAGTCGGAATCCTCTCGAGGAGATGTCTAGGCTCAGGGAGATTGGCGTCGTCCGTGTCGGTATCGAAAGCACCATTGGGTGGCGTTGTCGTATCGGTGGCCTCAAGGTTGAAGGGCACCATAGAGTTGTCGTTCACAGTCGTGACGGTTGAGTTGGAGGGGACCGATTGGTGACTTGTGCCTCTTGCTGCATGTGACTCGTGCGGCACAGCGGGATGGTGATCCTGGACGTCGCTGTTCATGATGGACGATGAGGATGTTCGTGATGATGCTTGATGATGATATTGTTGAGTATTGATGCTGAAAGCAAAGGAATAAGCGGTTGGGCTGATGATTTCGATATGTGAGCTCGGTCCTGTGCTGGATGTGGTTTGGGAAGAGTTGGAGGGACCGGAACAGGTCGGCTCGATGGCCTGATATGTCGGCTAAGCGACCAACGACAGACGACGGCGACTGTCGATATCCAGTCGTTGTAAACATATTACAGGTGGTGTTGGTACCCACTTGGGGCCACTGTTCAGGGTGAAGTACGACTCTGTTCATGAGCAATCAGGAGCTGTACGAGAACAGTATGAATGGTGGTATGGAGATATCGTTGGCCGAACAAACCAAACAAACGGCCGACGACGCCGGTTGAAGTGGCGATGCACCTTCACTCAGGGGAAAGTGCAACCATAGCTAAACGAACAATCGGGTGCGTTGCCGTAGGGATTGAACAGTGGAATCATCCCGCGTAGAAGCCTCAATGCCTCATCAAGGCCCAACGATGGCTTCGTCCCTGATAGGCCCCTGGGTCTCGACCTGTCACCTCATCGACGATATGACTCGAGCCAGGAATATCAACTCACCGCATGTCCAGCTCTTATCCGTTGTTAGCGAATGATACCTCGTTTCCAAGATCTTGACGAAAGCCCGATGAGGCCATGTCTCTCTTGCTGACCCGACAGAACGGGTGATGATGTCGTCGATGAAATGCACCGTTCGAGTCTCGGTACTCGGTAGCTGCCGAAAAGCCCCCAATCGCGCGTCTAACACCTCAGCGCCTCGAACAATGTCGCACAAAAGGATTGTACTAGAAGTGGGAATTTTTATATCAAAAAGACAGATATGAAACTTGGAGACCGACCTCGACCCGTCATCATCACCTTATTTTGCGGCGTTGTCAAGTTGTCATCCGGAATACGACCGAAGAGACGAATCCAAGAGGAGCGGAGGAAAGTTTGTGCATGGGCGGGCCACAATTGACACGAGGAATTGGCTGTTCAGAAGTTCATGGGCCCAGAGATCAGACCAAAATTCAGGGGGGGCGATCAGCTAGGTCCACTGCGTGGCAGCTGCGTGGTCCCTGTAAGCATCAACCACCCGAACCTTATTTTGAGACATTGGTTGGTCGCTCCACCATCTCAGCAGCAGATTCTCTTGGCGCCAAGGATTGGTGATGACTTCATTTTCTTTCCTTCGGGCGCAGATACACAGTCCATTCACAACTTGAGCTGTCCCCGCCGGGCAACTCGGTGAGTGTACTTCTGCGCTGGTGTATGAGCTATAACCCTAACCCCAAACTCAGTCACCACCAAAAACGGAGGACGATCCTTTCATCCACCTGCATTGCGAAAATGGGATGGGGGATCTGTAAGGATTGGCTACCTTCTTCAGGTCGATAGGTTGCACGCTACGATACCTACATGCCGGATAAGTTGTTAGCGATGCACACGTCCTTCCACCACACCACCACACCACCTTCCATCATTTCCCCTTCTGATGTCCCCTCCTTCCCCGGACTTTCCTCCGCCCTCCACCCCGGCCACGTTTCGTTCCAGAACATCCCCAGATTCCACCCAAAACCTCGGGCCCGAGTCAAACAATGCCTCCCCCGAGTGGCTGGCTGCTCTTGGCTCTCCTTTAGGCCCTCCTTGACATCCTTTGGGGCTCACCTCAACAAAGCGTAGATGGCGCCCCCTCCCTGACACCCTTCAGAACAAAGAAAAAGGAACAAACTAACACGCCATGCCACGCGATTCACGCACCATGGCGCTAAAGCCTCCTCGGCGACGGGACCTAGAGAAACTATGAGAAGCCCGATGGACCCGCTGGGACGGCACGGTAAATTCCATCCATCTGAACTTCTCAGCAACCTCCCCGTGGCGGAGGTCCACGTGGTCCACGCGATGAGGCCGTCCGCTTTAGTCCGATACACGTAGGGTGACTCGCTTCTGTTTCCTCCTTTTATCAGACGGGCCACATGGTTAAGCGATGCGATGCTGTGATGGACTCAGACGGCATGGCAAGTTCCACATATTGAGACCCTCCACGTGGCCCACGTGGACGAGCTAGTTTGCTGCCATCTTTCTTTCTTTCTTTCTTTCCCTCCATCCCAAGCAATCCACAAGAATGAAGCGGCACGGTGTTATTGACGGCACGGCCAAGTTCCACTTCCATGTTCCATCTCGAACCGTATCCCACAGGGTTCACGGTGTACGAGGTCCAGTCCACCCTCTTCCCTCTTCTCTCTTCCCTCTTGTCCGCTTTTGTACCTACTACCTACCTAGCTTCCTGAGTCGTTCCAGCCTTCATCAGTATCACTAACCGCATCACAATGAGACGACACGTTCGGTAAAGTTCCACTTCCATCCATCTCCCTTCAGTTCAACCACTTCAGAATTCATCTACTCCATCGATGACTACCCAAGCCCAGAGTCAGACGGAACCGACATAAAATCCGGAACTCAGTCCGGCCGGTCCAGTCACAAGCCATGCCTTTCCCCACGTCCCAGATTTATTCTCACACCTCTATCCTGCCAGTCCGTGTCCAGATTCGTTCGCCCTATCTATCGATCCAGTCTTGGCTCCTCCAACTTCGGCGCCAGGCAGCACAGCCTCGTCTTCTCCCTTCTCCCTTCTCCCTTCGACCTCGCTGCCTGGCTTGCAGGATCAGGTAGGTGCCCTTCTTAATCAGGATATCGCTAGCTAGCGCTATTAGGTAAATGACAGGGAAATTTGACGTTGACAGGCAGGAAGCAAAAAAATAGATATGTACACAGGGCCATCCAACAAGTCCAACAGTCCCGGGGGCCTTGTCACCCTGTGGTGTGGTCTATGCTAGAACTAGGGTCCTGGTAAAAAATGGGCTGAGGTCTTGAGAATGTTTGTTTGCTTAGGGCTCCAAACAGACCGTTTGGATCAAGTGGCCGGATCCGGATGCAGGTTTTGCGATCTCCAGGTCCGGCGGCTAGAGTTCTTTTGTTCTTTTGTTCCTGACGCAACCCGTCAGGGTGTTCAGGGGTGTTGGCGCAAGGGAAGAAAGAGGAAGGGTCTGGTCCAACACTTCGATTAGACCTACCTTTGAAGATGGGAGGTTCTTCTAGAAGGGGGGCGATAGGAAGGGAGTGAATTGGATGCAATGTGTTGAGCTATGAAGGTCTGTGGACGTCGGTGCGATGTACGAGCAAAAGTATCCACGTGCAAAGTAAACGACGAGCAAAGTCCAAGCGACGAGGCAAATCAATCTGTAGCACGGATGTGTAGCGCTGTGATCCCAAGTTCAATTGCTCCAGGCAATGCTACCTCTCTCTACAAGCAGTGATACCATAGTACACACCCCGACCCGACATGCCGCCAGCGTCAGTCCCAATCCCAGTGAGCGACCGTAAACCGTCCATCCATCGTCCCAAGGAAACCCACCCGGCACCGGCTTGCAACGCTCATCCTGTGAATGACAAAAGCAACGCCCCATATAAACTCCTGTAACCCATTCCAAGTATGCAAAGTACTCCTTTAAACCCGTGGTATCATGTGGACAAACAAGAGAGAGAGAGAGAAAGAAGAGCTGAGAGGGAATACACTATTACCCGCCCAAAAAAAAAAAAAAAAGCCCGCAATGCACCGTTTGAATGCTCATCAAGGGAAACGACTGTGCCATGTACCCAAACAGGGTACTCCATCTTGTGCGCCCTGTAACAGGGTCGATGAGCGCGAATAGGGTCCGATCGCCAGGACCGGAGGATTATGGGTATCGAGTGTAATGCGGCCCATCGCCCTTCGTGACCATACAGCCAAGGTACCTATTGTCCATACATTCAGAGTCTGACTCGAGGATCTGTATAAAGGTGCTTCGGTGTCGAATTAGGCAAAGGCGAGCGTAGGGGAGCCGAGGTCGGCGATGCATTGTAACCGACAGTGTCTTGGGCGATTCTTGTTGAGGCTCGGTACCATTGGATAGTCTGTGATGTGCGCCGATCCTGTGTCGCACAAGATGTGTTGCGCAAGCATGCGCTGTGTGACATGCACTATTATGGCAGAGCCGAAGTGTTATCGCCAGGAAACATTACTCTCGTTGTTTAATGCTTGATTTCGCCCGTCTTCTTGGTGGTATGATGGGTATGAGCGACATGTGTGTGATGGACGGTATGATGTTGATTATGGTGATGGTATTGCGGTTGATGATGGGTGTGTTGGTGTTGATGTTGATGATGGGCGTCCAACCTTACGGGGTCGCGCTGTCGGCCTCGAATCTCCTCTTCGTCCTCGTTACTAGAGCTCAGTCGTCTGCGATCCTCCTCGTACCATGCGCTCAAAGGCTTGCCGCCAAACATGAGATCGTCGTCTTCGATAACGGTAGCGACCATCCATGCGTTGCTGCTTCCAAGCTCTACCTCGTCGAGCGTTGGGTCTGGGACGTGGAGGTTGGGAACAAGCATGTAAGACTGGTTGACCCGGCCCGCCGGTGAGCCCTGTGGTGAAGACATGGCATGTGATGTGTGTTGTGTATAGTAGGTTGATCGTGGTGTTCGTTCAACGGTTGTGGTGGTTGTTGTGACGCTAACTCGTCCGCTGCTTGAGCATTCGGTAAGCAAGTGCTTGTTGTGACTTGAGCTTGTTGTTGGTATTGGGTTTGTGGTTGAGGGTGAGGAAGAGTCTGGTTTCGAGATCATATATGACTTGTTGTAGGTCAAGGTTGTTGGGTATGGGTGGTGAGAGATAAACCCAATACGAAAAAGGGAGGAGACGAAGTTGATATATCACAGACAACGGGTTGCCTTTTCAGGTATGTGGGTCTCGGTTGTTGGCTTGCCGTGGAGGTCACACACGAACCGGACATCAATCTCTCGGGGTCGGGGACCGTGTTGGTGTATATCCGTATCCCTTTTCTTAGGTCCAATCGCCTCAACTCCGTATTCTGGGCCAAATGTCTCAAGTGCAAATCGACAAGCGCGATATACCGGAGATTCCTCCAAAGATGTGATGCGAAAAAAAAATGAAGCAAGGCGAGAACAAGCGAACAAGCGGGCGAAATGGGCAGGCTGACGGGTAAGATATAGCTGTTGGCGGCCTGCTGGATATGGGACCCCACGGGTGGCTGACGAGCTGAGTGCTGAGTGATGTCTGCAGCTGTGCAAAACGCGGGGCAGTGGCCGGAYGTGTGCGGGATATCGTAACCGTTCGGTCAGCTCTCGCGGTCAAGACGAGTGAGTGCCTGGTGTGTCGCGCGGGGAAACGGCTGCTATGTCCAGAGCAGATGACAAGGAGAGCCCGGTCGGGTGTCGTGGCTTGTTTCAAATCGAATATTCTTCGTTGTCGATTCTTGTTTTTCTTTCCCAGGAGTCGTGGGACAGATCGGATGGGCGCAATGTTTTATACAAGTCCAAAAGTAATTTGAGGCAGTCGAGGCAGGTGCCGTAGTTAAGTATCGATAGTACTGAGTATGGAAGTGTGGTGGGACAGAATTCCCGTCAAATGGAGTACCTCTGTACTTTATATCCCGTCGGTCCCGTTTCCAACCCTGTTCCTTTTGAAAGAGCAGGCAAGAAGCCCAGCGAAGAGAAAAAGGCCAAGGTACAAACTTCGATGACGTTGTTGGGGGAAAGCGGTCGGACTCCCTCCCAAATTCGGTACCTGATTGACCCCGCTAGTGCCCGCCAGCGATGTGCTCGGCGACTGTTCGGCACCCCTGGGCCCGGTTTTAGTGAGCTTCTAGCGCCGCCTCAGCCACGACACCCAAAAGTACACCTCTGCATGGATATAACTTGTTAGCGTGGTTTTTGAGGGTGGCAAAGAACCTTAATTTTTACACAAGAAATATCTGGTTTATCCTTCATTTGGCCCCTGTTTCTTGTAGGATCAACGTACCAAGCTAACAAGTTATATCCATGCAGAGGTATAGAAGTCGCAGCTTGTTTGTCGCAGTGTCGGCGCAGTGGGGATCCTGGGGATGTCCACTTTTGCGCCCCGGATTCGCAATCGCACCCGGACCCTCCTTCGCCTGGAATACCTAATCGTTCGCTCTCGTTCGCTCTCGTTCGCTCTCCAACTTTCGGGCAAAGATCCGAGCTTCCCTGTTTTGAACTTGTGTGCAGAGACAACCCTGTCAGGCCTGCTGTTTTCCTTTTTGCAACGCGGGTTGAATGAATCGCAACTGAAAGAAAATCAGGGTTCAACTTTGCAGGGTCTCGTAGCCGGACGGACAGACTTTGTGTATCGGGGAGGGATCTCCGGTTGCAGTGGTTGGTCAGTGTTGATGACGATGCGACTGATCAGCGTTTCTTGGCCCGTGATCCCCTTTTTGCTGCCTTTGCCGCGCAGACAAAAGCCGTGTATAAAGGGAAACGATGTGTCGATATTGCTGACCGCAACTTGTGAAAAAGGCGAATATGTCTTCTGAGGTGATACGGAGGGCCGGGTTTGGCTGACTACTTACTGCTGACGGTTATAGTACACTGCGATTTGCACAAGAACGAGGACCAGAAAGTTGCATCTTGGGAAGGGGAAGACATCATGGTACTTTGTGGCTATCATGCCTTATCCACTCGTTTGCCTTTCGAATAAACTTGCAAATAACAGGAAACTCGACAGAAACACCCGGTCAGGCATCTGAATCGTTGCCATCTTGACCTTCCCCTTCCTGCTTCGTGTCGTTTCAGGTTCCTCGGGAGCCGCACAAGCGAGTAATCGGTAGGGCTTGCCGGGGCCACCTGGTGACAACACCATGAGCACCACTATCAGCATCACACAAAGCCAGTGCATTTATATCATTTCGACCCAACAGATCTCCGTTGTCGGCGGCGATCTCACAAGTGAGTTGGCCATAAGGCTTTGCAACTGTGCAAGTTTGGGCATCGCAACTCCCGGACCCAGTGCCACGACACTCAGAGCCAGCCGAGTATAACAGGGTTCAGGTTGGTATAGTCCAGTATCGCCACAAGACACCAGTTTGGATAGGGCTGAGATGCAGGTGTCTGCAAATCTCTTACTGATTGCGATGCTGCGCGCGGTGTAGTGTAGCGTGTAAGCTGACAAACTTAAAGAGGTAACGATGGACATGAGGATGACCTTTGCATTCGAGTGTAACGTGTGCGCCTTGTGCCTTTCATCAACAACCTGTGATCATCAGGAAGGACCGCCAATTGGAGAGAAGCGGCCCCGAGATTCGTTCAAGATCCCGTCGGGTATTTTCCATCCCGTCCAGTCGGTCCTTTGTCAGTGCCTGTGATTCATCGATTTCATCAGCAGCCATTGTTGTCCATGAGATTCGGAAGGGTGGCGTCTGGAATTTCCATCTTTGACCGTTTTTGGATGCACGGCCATCATGGTGGTCACCGTCAGCACCGTCTGGTTACTAACGCTGAATTTGATGAAAAGGTGACAAGTCGCCTCTTAACAACTCGGCTTAATTCAAGCTGAGAGATATCGCAATTGCGACTCGAAGCAATAGTCCAAGCCTCCCGAGTCAATATGAAAAAAATGATAAGACAGACCGAGAAAAAAGACATTCACATGCCCTCCCAGACCCTGTCCACTTGACACCGGTTCCAGGGGTCAGAGCCCCCCCGAAATGCCAAAATGCGGGGGATGACCTCCTTCTTTGCTCCTTCCCCCGTTCCATCCGTTCCACGAGATCGCCTTCCGTTCCCACTATTTTCATAAGTCCTTCAACCACATGCAAAGATTCTGTGGTCTTTTCGGTTTTCGCCTCTTCCTGAAAACATTAACCAGTCAGTGCACGGTCCGAAGACTGTATCCTTGCGAACGAGGTTCAACAGTCTTTGCTTAAACCTTGGTAAGGCAATAGGTTTGGTGTCTTATCTTTCGATGGTCGAGTCCCAGACAGCCCCCAGAAATCTTACCAATTCTCGTTTCTTTTCAACTTTGCCATCTCCGCCTTGAAACAACCACTAACATCACAAACGCCCTTGACGACATTATCACCCATGTCACCACGGGAACTTATAGCTGGGGCCGGGGAGTGTGAGGTGCAAGGGCACAGTATGGGAGAGTCGAAGGCAAAGCTAAGATTCCATCTATGACAGAAGATTTCAGATAGGGAGAAGAAAAGAGGGAGAGAACTAGATACAAGCGTGCAAACCCAAATAAACACTCTGGTCGTACAAGCGACAGCGGGA